>JAOBRG010255315.1:0-16530 GCA_027574985.1 Umimayanthus nakama | reverse complement strand
TTTCAATAATACTTTGCATAATATGTGATGCATAGCTATAAATTGTAAGTGATGACGTCATCAAATTTAGCCCCCAACCCTTCCCTTCCTTTCGACGTTCGAGGGAAAAAAACTCTTGTAAAAACCACAGGAAAGATACGGAAAATCCAAACCAAGTGCACATAGCGCTATTCCTAAAAGTACATGGCTTTCTTTATGCTTACTTGGTGTGTCAGATTTGCAAAGTATATTGGTAAAACGTACAACCACCAGATATTTTTTAGCAAAGGGAGGGTTTGTGGTACACTATACTACAACGATGGCTCTATTTTTTTAATTCTTTATTCTGTAATATTGTGCGAGTGTATGGCGTGTTTTGTACGTCTAATAAATACAACCAAACAAAACCTGATATGATAAGTATTTTGTCTGATACGTGTAGTGAAGTAAAAACTTTAAAGTTGCTTTCCTTCTTGACTGCTTTTATTAGCTTTAATACGAACTTATGATTGGTATTATAAGTGCAACCTACTAAAATGCTCACCCAATTGGAACGGTTAATCAATACGACCTTTGAATAGACATTCATAAACAAGACTGAAAGACATTAAGCGCAACATACTAGTGACAAGTTAAAAGAGACTGCCTACTAGTTGGAACCCAAGATATCAATGGTCAGGCTAAGTTTAAGTTTCACTTTCATGTGACTGAGTACGAGTCTAATTATCCTGTTGCTTATTTCAGTTGTTTCATGATACAATCACGTATAAATTTTGTTGCAAGAAAAAAACTATAATGAATTCCACAGTAAGATATGATTATTGGTAATGCTTTTTCTTGAATTCCTCTAGTTCTTGGTTAAAGTTCTGTTCCAAAAGCTCAGCGTTTAAATCCTAAGCTATTACTAACGTCGGAGGAACAATTGATGCAGGTGAGTCAACTTCTATGTTTGTGTATTGCCGTGTACCAAGTGAGCCTTACTGTTTAAGCGGGTTTCGTGTTCTCCGCATTGCGTGATATTATTGTCGGCCTTTTAACAACAACATACAGTTTAAGCTAGTTTACAAATGATTATTGCTTTTGATTTATGAAAATAGTTTTGGTGGAAGTAGTGTTCTCAAGCGATACTGCACAGAATTCTTATATATCATTTTAATATTGCACAAAGTATATACAAAGTTAGCAAAATCATCCACATGACTGACTTGATATAAATTAGTTTCAGGATGAATATTCAGCGTTATTGATTACTCAGATTACTACACACGAATACCCCTAGCCTTACACTTTGACACTTTTAATCAATGACATTTTCACCAGTAAAATGTGATGTCAAGTACTATTCAGTAGTTATTTAAGGCAGACACCAGGCCGCTATGGTCAATCGAAAGATGCGCGGTGTTTATAAAATCTTTTGTTTTAAAGTAGCTTTGAATATTCTGTGTCGTTGGATTATTTAAATTATTTACTTTTTCACGCAAGTAGAACAGTTTCGTAATCGTCTACGCGAAGGCCTGCCATCAATGAGAACTCTATGCATTACATACCTATAAAAACAGGGTTGCAGTCAGTATTTTATAAATCCTGTCGAGCAATTTCGTCGTTTCAAACGTATTCCTGACGTAGCAGCAGCAGCCGAGCAAAACACAACAACATTGATCAGTCATCCACGCAAAGTTTGAAAACGAATATCAGCTAACCTAAACAAAATGGAGTGCTTGCTAGGCACAGAAGGGGACGACCATTATTTTTAAAGTATTAGAATTTTATGCTAGCCAGTTTTTAATCTCAACTTGCAGAAGAATTGTGCTTCGTCTCTACCAAAACCCGAATTGGTCACCATTTATACGCCAGAAGGGATGATTTAATTTTCGTAAATATGTTTCTATTGCAAAAGAAGTCAAACGTTTGTTGAAATCCTCAACGCAATCAGTCTTAATAATAGGAGTAAACTCCCGTGTCACTTTTAGTCCACGAGGCCGTTGTTTCAAGCGGTTTAATTCGTGAGTTTCTATACTTTCATTGATCGATCACATATAAGTAGCCATTGCCATTACAAAGCACTTTCATTGACAATTGCATTGATGATTGTTATAAACGTCTCAAAAAATGTACGTGAATAACACTTTATTTAGCATGTCTCTAAACCAAGGTCATCCAACTTAGACAAGCCCTGATGGTTTTTTTAGATGTCCTGTGCCTTGATTTATTGCATAAAAATTGTCCATTCACTCACAGTAATTTTTATAAAAGGGTCAAATAAAGAAATGTTGTTGTTGTTGTTGTTGTTAACACTAATTAATCCAACGTTATCTCTAACATTTACTAGTCAACTGCGAAAATCTCAGTTTCGATTTTTTGATTCGTTCCAACGTGAATCTGTTTTATAGAGCTCTTTATCAAGAATTCCCTTTGGCCTTTTCGGAAACAATCCTATTCGCTAAAAAAGCTTGAAAATTGTTGTGATTACTTTTGCGCTACATTTTACAAATAAACTTTGACGACTTTTCATAATTTCCTTACAATGTCCAAAGGTAGTACACTTTTCCCATGCAGGAGGATAATGTCATGACCCTAAGTAATATGTATCACTTTCTGTTAACTTAATTTATCGACACGTTGGAAAATATGTTTTACCCGATGTATCAGTAACTCTCAAAGTCAAGTAGGCAAGTTTTTGAGATACTTCTATTATATTCATTTGCAGAAACAAGTTACAACAAAGATTCACTTTACGATTACTTGAGAAAGAATCATTCTTGATGAAGTCTTTGACAGAAGCCCTGTGTATCAGTGTTATCATTGCTTTGGCGGGCATTTCTGCTCAGATAGGAAATGTTCTCACTCAGTGTGTTTGTGATCACATTGGTGCATTAGACATCACCTGTAACGCCGAGGGAAAGTGCGACTGCCGACCGAGATTCTCAGGTTCCAAATGTGAGCTGCTCGAAAGTGGATACTATATTCCTAGTGTTGAATCAATGGTGTACAAAGTGGAAGATGCTATTCTCTCGCCAGTAAGTATAAAGTACACTTGCGTAGGTTGCAGAAATTGTGGTTCTGGTGCTTTCATAGAAACTGGTACTAGGCATAAATTAGGCAGTCCGGGTTGACTAGTCACTGTATCAGACTGGAATGCATCTAATTCGTCAGAAACCAAAGTGATAAAGATAAGTGAAAGGCGCGAGACAAAGCAATTTCAAAACTTCACAATACCTTATCCCTTCCCAACTACCAAGCTCAACTTGTTTCCCAATGTTCTATGTCATATAATTAGCAACTTTCTTATGAAATACGTCAGTACTTGTGTATAAAGCAGTGGCGTTTACCCATTTTACATCTCATCATGGGATTTGGCAAAACTCATAATACTACTACTTTAATTCGATAAAGGAATAAGAGAGGTATTTCAACCCATTCCCAATTGCTCTTTATTGCTGATGTGTTTTGTTTATATTTAGATTGATTTATAGAACTTTATGTAGTTCTAGTTAATGCTTTTGTTCTCAATTTCTTCTATAAATGGAAATGGTTGTATTTATTTTGGTTCCGAAACGTGCCAGTTCCCGGCTGGGCTTCGTTTCCTGGGAGTAGCGCCTAGTGAAGAGATAAAGCTATAAGACACAGAAATTGCGTATTTTGGCCGCTCACTCACAAGTGAGTGGCCGCTTTATTATGACAACAATACATTTGTTCCGCATAAAGCTCGTGATCTGGAACTGTTCCCAGCAAAGTTGAGGGAATAACCGCCTAAAGTGGAGTCCAGCATGCACATCCAGCTAATCTGACCCTATGACGTCATCTGCAAAACTGTATATTTATTAAGCCTGCTCTTAAAGCAGTACTTTAGACTAAAGAGTCAAATTTAAGGAACTTCTTGAAAGAAATTTAAGTCCTTTTAGCACTGAAGAGTAAATTACTAATGCATAAGTTTCATTTGTGCCTTGTCTCGCGGGTGGGGCCTGCAACGACATGATATACAGTTTTGCAGACGCCCTTGTCTCCGATTGGCTAGTTCCAGCTGGTTGGGGTTGCGAGGGCAGGCAGAGGGATGGAACTGCGATGTTGAACGCTTAGTAGCTTCTCTCGCGATGGGGTAAAAGAGGATGATGAAGCGAATACTTCCTGCTGTATACCCCCAAGTGAAGGCTCCGGATATACGGAAAAGTATGGCCCCGTTGTGGGCTGGAAACAAGTTTGCGTCACACAGCTTATATTCATCTATTTTCCTTTGCGGAAGGAAGCTGAAGCCCTACAATCTGGAATATTCCTAATCTTCGTCTCTTGATGTGTTGACTATCACTGTTGTCTGTTTAACTGAAGATTCAAACATTTTCAGCCACAGGAAAAGACGATAAACTACACCTTAGTGTCTGGGTCTGTAGAGGGAAGAACATTCGCTGTAGGATTTACACTGAGCGGAGGACGGACTAGGTTTGAGCCGACCAAACTACGGTTTCTCGTAAGCCTGCCAAAAACTGGGGACTACACTTTTGTGCTTCGCTACAGAGTGAGTGGAGCTTGGTTTTAAATACAACGTTTATTACCAGAGTCCGAAAACTAAGGATCACTTTTGCTTGCAGGAAACAATTCAGCGCGGCAATTTCTGTGTATGTATGTATGTTTGTGTGTTTGTGCGTGTGAGTGTGTGCATGTGTCTGTGTTTAAAAGGCAAATAAATGAGGAAATTGCTTAACCAGACACCTAAATCTTGTGCGAAGCAGAGTTGTGTCAGAATACTTTTAAGTTAAAACCAACTACCTTTTCATTCTCCCACAACGACTGTCGAACAGTTTGTAACTGATCATAAACACAAGAAAAGATTACAGTTGGAAAACATTGTTCTCTTACATTTTTAGGCTGACAGCGGGATATGGTAGCTTTATATTTGGATTTGAATTTGGACACGAAATAATTTAACATCGTAACTTGGTATATTAAGAATGAGAAAGCTTTGCGGCCAATCTGTTTATTAGAATCCAAGGACAAGGAATCAGGAATAGCTTTGAAAAAGCTTCTAAATTCATGTTTCGCATCTCAGGAAACAGGTTTCCAGCCATTAAAAACCCGGAGTTTAAAATAGTGAAAGTGTATAACAAGAAATTGGACATTGGGAAACGAAATATCAGAATCAAGAAATCGGGAATCAGAAAATAGAGAAATTGCGACCAAATATAAGAGTTTCAGAAGTCAGTTTTCATCACTTATAGAACGGGTTTAAATGTCGCTGAAAAATAAGGAATTACAAATCAGAAATCCAAAAACAGAAAATCAGAAAATTAGAAACCAGAAATCAGAAATCAGAAAATCAGAAATCAGAAAATCACGAAATCACGAAATCTGAAAATCAGTCTCTGGATTCTAATAAACAGATTGGCCGCAAAGCTTCCTCATAAAAATTTTCTAATCTCGAGTAAATTGTGTTTTATGGTATCAGTCGTACATCTTAACCACGTAATTTAAAAAAGTAGAAACTCTGGAGCCATAAGCCTTGAAACCCATAACACAACGGTCTGCAGACTTTGCCGTGGCGTTGTTTCACAATCTAAATGATGTTACTATACTTTGCGTCTCTAGACAGATTATTCCTGGAGCGCAATTAAACTGCAGGTCTTGCTTCGTACATACTTCAAAAGGTTTTCTTGTGATGGAATGACAAACCAGACGTTTAATGAGCCACAGATGTTTGTCTCTAACGCCTCAGCCGAGTCCGATCACCTGTTGTTTGGAAACCAGTGTATGTTAAAGGGAACGTATGAAGCAACGGTAGAGATACCACGAGACAGTGCAACTTCGTCCGAAAGGAAGATTGTAATCGACTCAGTAAGTTGGAGCTACGAAATTTTCAAAACTAAGAGTTTGAAAAATGGGTAGAAATCAAAATTACTGGCGGGATGAAACTTTTTCGTTTAAGTTCAGTTTGCTTCTCAAGAAGCAAGCAATATATAATACACTTTCTTTTCTTTATGAGAACAAGCTATACATAAAAACCGACGCTGAGATTTGGCTAACATTTTTAAGCAGTTGTAGAGGACAAATTCAGAACTCCCCAGGTTTAGCCAAAACTTACTATTGTTTTTTTATTCACAAAACAATATATGTGTTGGAATAGTTCTTAGTTTTAACCTATCGGGGTACGACAAAAGTGTATGGTTTTGGTACTATTCTTGGAGTAGAAGGCAAGGATTTTGCGACTAGCTAATCAAACCACAAAATCCGAAACAAATCAAGGATTATGCTGGTGAAATGGATGCAGACATTTGAGCAAATTATTGGTCGACAAAATTACCTTTTCATTGATGCTTTATTTATTGATCTGACAATGTTGCAGAGATAGCGTAGATGCTCTATCAAAGATGATGCTAAACTCATGCAAATTTGTGTTTTCTCCAGCTTGTTGTGCTGCCATCAATAACCTTTTATCCCCCGTACAAGAAGGCCTCATTGGCTCAGAAACAGACAATGATGAAGTACTATCAAGCTGCGTTCTCGACCAGGACCTGGGCTGCTTCCTCAGAGATCGGCAGTCTGGCTCTTTCACCGGTTTACGCGTATCTATTCGAGCCACATGGTAAGTTTTATGAAGTGTTAATGTCGTCTCCTAATGATAAAGATTAATAGTTTTGTTTTAGAAAAATTCGTGGGTTTGAATTTTCTTTTTGTATATCACTGAAGTAAGCAACGTTGCTGTTATACTAAACAGAAGGGATACTTGAATTATGAACGCCCTGGCGTGATAAACTGCGACTACACGTGTACATAAACAAGCTCGTCATGATCTGACTAGCCGCAAATGTCATTTATGAGGGCAAAAGAGTGGTTTTAAGATACCCTTCAAATTTTTTTGACGTTCATGAAAACATTTTGAAATTAAACCAACTTAGTAGTTATTTTCATTGCACTTGATGGTAAAAATCTTAGTTGCTGACCTTCGACTTGCAGTAAATGTTGACAATATCTTTTCCAGTGTTTGTTTGCAGTAATCTTTGATAACAACGAGTTCCTACAATTATTTTTTCCTTGAATTACTCCAGCTTGCTCTTGTGATCCACGCGGTTCCAGATATAACAGGTGCGCCAAATATGGGGGACAGTGCGATTGTTCGCACAATGTTATTGGTCGTTCATGCTCGATATGCAGACCTGACTATCGATACAACACAACGTCCGGGATACACAGCTGCCACGGTAAGACTAGAATTGTTACCAAACAGAATTCTTGTAATTTAATAGTCCACGATCAAAACAAATATAACAATTTGTTAAGAAGTTTGAGCTCGTTAGTGTTATAATTCGTTTTCAAAGTTAGAAGTATTATCACAGATGGTCACTGATTTTGTTCCTACGCGACCTTCCAAGTTAACATTCCAAGTTGGTATAACAGGGTCGTAGCTAGACTAAGGCAATTAAGGAAAGTCATTTGACCTCCTTGCCTGACGTTAGCTACAGCCCTGCTCATTAATTGACTTCTAGTTCTAAATTAAGGAGGTGGCTGGATTACGCCTACTTTACCTGAAGGTTAGTTGTCCCGCCAGTAGCCTGCAATGAGGCCGTCCCTCTATCTGGTAGTAGGGGCACAAAATGTAAACGTCTGTAGATTTGTGGATTGTAACTAGTTCTGTTTGCCTTCATTCCCAACCAGTCGGCTCCTTATCTTCTTGTAGACTTTTGCAGATTAAAAAAGATTAAGTAATAATGATTTTCTAGACCGCAATCCTGCAACTGTTTGCTCAGAATAAATAGTGCAGGGCCCAGTTGTACAAAGAGTGGATAACTCTATCCAGCGGATAAATCCTTATCAAATGGATAAAATTGGTGAGTTGTCCAATCAAAATCAAGAACGCGTCAAATTTTTCTACTGGATAGCGGTTTATCCACCGGATAAAGTTATCCAGCCTTTGAACAACTGGGCCCAGTATATTAAGGCCGGGAAAAATCAGTTAAAAAGATTAAAAATAGAGGTTCCCCCTTTTAAAAGTTAATGCAGGGGATGCTTATTTCAACCTCTTCGCACCTTGATCTTTTTCAGTTTTGTCGGGAGTCTTTTAGTTTCTGTTTTTTTTTCTTTCTTTTAGTTTTAGTTTTTTGGAAGTTATTAGTTGTTAATAAACTCGTTTTTACGCTTTTTCAAGTTTTACACCGCTTTGAGATGTTTTTAAATTAATTGTAAAAGTTTAAAAATTATTCAACTTTTTTAAAGAACGGGGCATATGACTGAATACTAAAGTACAGGGTAGCTCTGCATGTATATTTTTCTTTAGTAACACAATACATGTTCAAAAATCTGCAAAATATATAGAAAACGTATATTTCTGAAGTGACGTACTCATTTTGATAATTTTAACAAACAGAATAAGTAAAAGTATAATTGCGTAAAACAAAGTAAAACTTAAGCTAAAGGAAGTAAAATCTCATATTAACCTGTTACATATGTGTTCTTAACTCAGCCATTTTACAATAAAACGGAGAAAAAAAAGTGATTAATATTTTTTCTTGCCTTATATTTTATTGTAGAATGCAACTGCAACGGTCACACTGACACTTGTAAGTTTAGCGTTGGCAAGAAGGAAGGAGTTTGTATGAATTGCACCCACAATACAACTGGTGAAAGATGTCATCTCTGCAAACCGAACTACTACTACAACTCCAGTGTTCCGATCAACCACCCTGATGCTTGCATTGGTGAGATTTTAACTTGATATATGTGTTAACATTGGAACATTTTTTTCGCGCTAGAGTTTTCTTATTGTGTCAATGTCGGTATCTTCTACGTTTTTAGAGACCTTTAGAGTAGACAACGAGCACGAGTTCGCCCTCCAACAGGACTTTTTTTTACAACCAAATTCTTGACAGGAATTGGCAAAATCATTGTCTGGTAAAATTGTGTTTGTTTTCTGGTAAAGCTCGAGAAAAGCCGAAGATCTTGAAGTAAACTTTACCAGTTAAAAGAAAAAAAGCCGTACTCTTGGTCAAGTTTATACTCATAGTCAAATTTCTGTTGTTCTTGTTCTTGTCCTTGTCACTGTTACTGTCACCATCGCCGTTACTGTTACCGTCACTGTATTTACAACTTCCCTTACCACTCGAAAACTACTCAAACCACCCGGCTCGATTTTAAAATTAACACAGCTTCCACTATTAGGTTTCCCGTTGACTATCAGAGTGATGGGATTTTAACGGCCCCCCATACTGTGTTTGTGCCGTTGTGGTTTTTGTCACAGTTGTGGCTGCTTGTTGTTTTTAGTTTTGGGATCAGGGTTCTCACTTTGCATCCTAGAGTGGTGTTTAATGTACCTGTATGGAAGAACTTTCAGTGGGGAAAAGAGAGTGAAAAGAGAAATGGAAGTGGCAAGAAGGAGAAGAATTTCTACCGATACATGTATACAATCACTAGGGCTATATCACCCACAGAAAGATGCTCTCGTACTGAAAAGGAAAAAAGAGACAGTAAAGGATATATTTCATTTTAGTTGAGCTACTGATAGAAGACAAACCAACAAATAAGTGAAAATGTTTCCTTCAATTTTAAATTTCGGTTTCTTTTCCTCTGTTGTTGTTAGAAATGTGTTTCTTGCAGAATACGGATAGAAAAATAGCAGTGGCGTGTGTAATGAAATGTTTATGATCAATATTGGAATGGCAATAATTTCATCCCTATTTTGTACGTTTGTTCCATCACAACTTCTCCTAGTTTAATGTCACCTAAAACCGCTCCAACAAAACAAATACTTTCGACTAATGAAAGGAAGTAAAACGACCGACCTCATCCACCTTTCAGGCTCGCAAAGCTTTGCAGTTTCAAACTTCATTGGATGTTTCTCATCTCTTATGTCTTGTTCTAATTAACTATATGCACAGAATCACATGTTCAAGGGTAAAGGTTATACACGGTCTAATGTTGCAGAATGTCAGTGTAGCTCAGAAGGAAGCACCGCGAGTCTGGTTTGTGACAGCGTGACGGGACAGTGCCCTTGTAAGGAACAAGTCGAGGGTCGAAGGTGTGATACGTGCCGGGCTGGATTCTGGAAACTTGGCACTGACTCTGTTAAGGGATGTGAAGGTATGTCATATAAGATTTCGATCTTCATCGGAGCATATCGACCACTATCAGCCGGGTCGATCTCGGTTTCAGTTACTACGTATCTTAGCCTTGGTAGCAACTGTTTTTTTGGGGAAAGAGCAATATTTTGCGTAGCGGCTGTTTTTTGTGGGAAACAGAAAAATCTGGGGAGAGCAAGAATGTGTGCTTTTTAACAATTTGAGTTTTTTTAAACTTTAGTTTAAAACTTTCAAGTTGTATGTCATGTGAATAGTCAATGACAGAGGGTTTTTTTGCTTATCAGGCTGTAGAAAACTATCTGATTTTTCAGCTCTAAGGTACCGTTAAAAAACACAGAACACTGTTTTATAAGGTTTTCATACTGCAACTTTCTATAAACGCACCCGTGTGGCCTTTCTATTAGTTCACTAGTACTATTTTAACAACACATTTTATGAGCAAATGGAGGCAGTTTAAGTAGTAAAAACATTTTATATTTAAGCATCCTTAGTGTAAAGGCGTGCAGTGGCAGACAAACGCGGGTTGGCTTTAGTTTCTTAGTTCTGCACTGCGCATGAAAGTTTAACGAAATACGAGTTCACATTTGCGGAACTAGCGATATCTTTTAGACCTTCAACATTAAACTGCACACCAAGACTCCTTCATCGTCCCTTATTTTTTCTTTGGTTCACATGCACAGTATTTTGATCTCACTTTGTATTTGCAGAAAGAGATGTATGCCAGCCAGAAAAACTTGAAGTGGTGGATCTACAATCTGAAGTGAAGTTGTTCAAGATGATTTTGATAGTTCTGGCAGTGGTGTTAGCCATCTTTATACTGCTTGTCATTTTTCTGAGCTGTCGGGAGAAGAAAAGAAGAGAAACCACCTATAATGTATCAGTTGAACAAAGCATAAACTACGGATTTGAAACCTTTGAACTGAACCCAGACAAGAATGTTGACAACCCTTATTTCGAATCAACTCCTTCTTCTGTTTTGCAAACATTTAGTTCAAAGTGACAATTTATAATTAATAGACAGGTTGTCAATCTTCTGTGTTTACTGACTTCCGTTTTTTCCTTTGGTGATCAAAACTTGATTGTCTCATCGCATAAGACAAATTCAGACACATACATGGTTTGTTAACACGTAAAGATTGAGAACATGAAAATTTACAGCAGTCTCATGAATAGAGATTGGTGTTCAGCTACAAGATAAGAGTATCACTGAGGTGAATGTTATTACAATTTGAGTTTGTCTTCTCAAAAATTATACACTGTAATATAGTTGATGGTACAAAACATGGCTTTCAATTTCTACTTACTTTTAACGTTTTCATTTTTAAAACGCTGTTTCCTTCTCTAAAAGGAAGAATGTTGCAAGTTTTGTCTGTACGCCTTAAGAGCTGTTTCTTCTTGACAAAATTTATACGAAAATATGAAACATCTTACAAGCTAAAGCATTGGCAATTTACAGACTGGCCGCGCTCTATATTGTTCAATATTTTCGTATTACTTTATATTTAGCTAAATTATATTTGTAAATGATCACTTACAAAAGATGAATTTAAAAGTTTCCGAAATTTTGCATGTCTTCACGAAAACATTTCTTTGAAGTTGTCTAAATACAAGTCTTAAACGAAACGTTTTTAGGCTAGTAGAGCTTGTGCAAAAAAATGATGAAGATTGTGCTATTTTGCCATTTGATAATACTTCTTGCTGACAATCGCTTTGTACCTAGCCCACTTTAGTTAACTATTGCAAGGTACCGGTACTGTTGCGAGACTTGTAAAATGGGTGGAAAATGCCACTGTTTAGTTTATCTTTTCTTATGGTTGATATTTTGACTTTCTTGCATGATGACTGATACTATGCAGTTTAACTCCAGAAAAAGTACATTTGACTTGCTTATCTTTAATAATAACTTTCATAATCCATAAACTTGTTTTGACACTTGAGCAGGGATTCAATCATAACAATTCCAATAACTAGTGGGTCACCCAGTGTTGGCAAGAAACCCGTTTATTTTCTACACGGATGTAAGAGTTGCTACACATTCTATTTGTTTCTTAGTACTGTTTTGGTCAAGACAATGGTTTTGAGTAGAATAAAATATGGCCCACATTCCCAAAATATTGCTTAAAAACCATGTTTCAGGAATAGTTAAATACTTGATATTACCTTTCCTAAAGCTACACCAAAACAGTAACTGGGCTCCATGAGATGTCAGAGGACAACCAAAACGTAATTTCCATTTGACATAATTCTTGAGATTCTTATGTTAAGATGGTTTTGAATCCTTACGTATTTGAGGAATATACTAAAGGATTTAAGACCCATTTTAATCCCCAAACTTTACAGTCAATTGTTACCTTTGTTTCTCTTCATCTTATCACTTTTACTATTTAGTATTCTCGTTATTTTATGGAACAACTTTGCCTGGAACATAGACCTGTGACTGCTGTGACTGCGTCAGTAAATGTAGCTCTGTCACTGTCTGTGTATTTTCCTTAGGCAATGTGAAACTGATTGTTGAGTATTCTATTCTTTACTTTTATAGGATACTTCAAATAACTACTTTTGAGTATACTTGTGCTAATTATAATAACCTAAACAGCATTAAAAATTCAGTTTTCTTCTTCTCCATGCAAAGCGCTTTTCTACAGGGTTTAAAGTGCTCCAAATATCAACTAAGTAAAAGCTCGATGTAACTGCGCGGAGTTCCTGCCGCAACAATTTTGTGTGGGTTGTTGCCTTCTCTTCCTTTTTGTCTTCTTTTACATCGAGAACATAACTGATAGGGTTGAAATCACAGCCCATAGTAATGTTTTCACAAAATATATCTGTTAAGTAACCTTCATTTTGTTTGAGGAATATTGAGCGAATTTTATTAGCTAGCTTTTTTTTTTTCGTTATTTGCTTTGAAATCTACCGTAAGGAGCTGGCCGTTTGCGTCAGCAAAATGTTTTTGAATATGTTTAGTTAAATATCGTTAAAGTTATATCTAAATTAAGGCTATTGTTAAGTAAGAGCTACATTTATTTGCATAACTTTAACTTTTCAGCACCTGTGCCGAAGATTCTTTTTAGTTTTATACACTTTCAATTATTAGTTGTACTAATTAGAGAAACAGATCGAGTTTTCTTAAAAACAATTTAGTTAGGATAGAAAATGTTTCTTCTTACATATCAATACCTATAATAGTTATTACACTACTGAAAAATACCACAAAAAGCATCAAAACTTTCTCCGGTGTATTTGCTTAAACTTCTTATTAATAATATTTATTTACGGAACAAGCACTAGTAGCAAACATATCACGCATTTGTTGGAGCCTAAATTCTCTATATTTGGATGCAAATTTGTGCAACTACCACTTTAACTCAACATAATTAAAATCCGTAATTGAGTCACCAAAAATACTAACTATTTTTGTCTCACTCCAGATTTTCTAGATATACGAGCACATGTTTTTTTTTGGGAAGCTTTTTCGTTGAATAACGTTTTTGCATTCACTAGTGGTATACATCACACGTAAATGTTAGTCAGTATTTTCTGTATGCTGATTGGTAGATATATTCACTTCGACATTCTCGCTTGAATTTATAGCAATACAGTAAAATTCCTTTTTCTTTGTAACTTTCCTTTAGTTTTACTGTCACACGAATGTACATACAGGCTTTGATCCAATTTGTCAAGGAAGAATGTGGTTTGCAAACCAAGCCTCTGGGATATATATAGGGCATAGGGCTGGAGAATTTGTTATTAAACGGTGTATCAAGTTGTTTTCAAGGACTTCTGCTCTTTTGTACGCCGCTAGCTATTGAAATATCATCACTAAAAAACGTGTATTGGAAATCTTTTAACACACTTTACCCTTGTTTCACACAAGACTTTTGTCTCCAAGGCTCTTGCACACAATTCTGGTGCAGTCTTGTTTCCCTCAACCACAAAATTCCTGTGGAAGTTTCCTGTAAATAACACCGCTTTGCAGCTGAGAGAACTGCGCAATACTCTGCGAGCTTCTCTGCGGAAGTTTGAGTTTCCAATTGAATATATTAACGGGTTGAGTATGGAACTCGTGTAAGAAATACACCTGGCGATAGGCAAAAGCGGGAGAGATACAATGAAAAGGTTGAAGTTGTACAGAGCGCATAGCTCAGCTATCATTAGGGGAATCCAACTGAAAACGAAACTTAGGAGTACCACTGACAATAACCGAACTGTTTTCATCTTGGATTTTGCTACAACCTTGTTCATTTTGTTCTGAGCGGAGCGTCTCCAAAGAAGCACAAGCATCTTGGTGTACATAGCAGTCATAACAACCAACGGGACGCAAAAGATACAGGTAAAGTAAAACGTAAAGTAGAATTTAGCATATTTTGATATCACCCCACACTGGAGAAACTGGAACAAGGCTATCGGATTGTGATGAAGGTGCCTTGCACTGGTCTCGTTTGAAGCCCAGCTGAACGCCCGAGTTATATTCTGCTCTAGTCTGAATTCCTTTTTTACTACCAGCGTTGTAGAGGTGAAAAGGCTGGGAATTGCCAGAACAGTGGCACACACCCACAAAAGCACCAGCGTAATCGGTCTTCTGTCCTTTGCAACCAAACAACGCAGTGGGTGAACTATGTGATAGTAACGATCGACAGAAATTCCCGTTAAGAGACCAAACAACACTGTAAGAACCGTATATTGAGCGAACACAACTGTTCTACACAATGACGATGTTGATGACATGACTTGTCTCTTCCCAAAGAGAACACCGTAAAGCACGCTCAAAATTATTCTGGAGATGATTTCCGTTAGAGAGAGATGAAAAACAAATAGATTTGACATCGATCTTGTTCTTTTTTTGCTTCGAGTCATCACCCAACACACGAAAGCATTCACAGCAATACCGAGAACTAATAAAACAAAGGTTGTCACAGCTATTGAAAACCGCACTGTTCCGACGAAGGTATTAAACTCCTTGATATCCGTTGGAATACTGCCATTAAACGTATCCGTGATGATATAGTGTTTAGTGCTAAGTGGTTTCATGTTATCCGGTTTAATAAGTTGCTGTTCCGTACGTTGACAGGTTTACTAATGTGCATGCTCCTCTCTATCTTTCGATGAGTTTGGTGTGATCAGTGTCAGCCGAGCAGTGACAAGTTTGAACAGGGATTTCGCTACCTAGTAACGCTACCGTACTACGGCTTAAAGACGAGAAGCTGTTTCAATATCGTAAAACGTTAAGTAAACAAAAAACTACCAGATGTTTACATTGATTGGTTAGTTTTAATTGCAAAAAGGTTAGCATATGCTGTGAAGAAAAGCGGTCTTTAGACCCTACTTTGCAAAAAGTATTTCTGAGTCAATTATGTGCGGGTGGTTCGTTAACCTTGAGGTTTCAGTTTTACATTTTTCCTTTTACGGCTTAAACTTTATTGTGACTATTAAACTTGCAACGTGATTTATATTGTAATTCTATCAGCACTTTATTTACTCAATTTTACACGGGGGAGGGGGGAAAGAGTGCCGGTACACAAAGTTTCCCCACTGCTAATTTCAAAGAGTCTTGTCTTCTCAACGATTGCCGCTACCACAACATCATTTGGTGACTTTTCACTAAATGTATCGAGGAAGACAATGGTGTGTTGATTAAACCCATACCAAATAAGCCGTTGCCATGGCAACAACTTTTTTCAAAAGCCGTTTTGGCAATTTTTACATAAACTTTTTAAAATTCATTTTTATTCAAACTCTTAATTTAAGCAGATTAGATTCATTTTCAATGTTTAAGGCCAACTTTTTGTTGATTTCAAGCAAGATAGAACTAATATTAAAAAGAACACAAACCATCTGGATATTTATATAGTTCTGCGCATGCATGTAAACGTACTTGTAAACGGTTCCGAGAAGTATCGAATACGGTGCCAGCAGAATACGGAATGCGCAGCTTGGAAATTGACAGAAAGGGAAATATAGGAATACATATAAAAAGTTTTTTTAACAACCTTATTCAGTTGCCAGTAAATAATCAAAGACAAATAAGACGAAGAAGGAGATCAGTCCAAATACCAAAAGGAACAAATCGGAAATGAGATGCGATAACCATTGCGGAGGGGTTTCGCGCGCATGGTTTTGTCTGCGTCCAGTATCATTTCAGAGCTATTGTCAGTATCGTATTTTATTTTTATCACTTTGTAGTTTTCTGATCTTTTTTTTCAGGCAATTATTTGCAACTGCTTTTAAAACCTGCTTGATGGGGACCTAGCGAGGGGTGAAAACGTTACGTATGTTCTATTTGTTTAAGTGAGCAAAAAGGAAAAAAGTCCTTGATAATTGTTTGTAACTTTTATTTTCTCGGAACACTTTATATCACAAACAGACACTTTCATTATACCACGTGAAAGTAAAGTTAAAGTATCGTTATTTAACGAGGAAAATTATAAAGTTTGTAACGTTCTCGTAGATGTTTTGGTCCCAGTTTTATGCTTAGGGTTTATAGTAATACGGTGAAAAC
>JAOBRG010255204.1:3731-16531 GCA_027574985.1 Umimayanthus nakama | reverse complement strand
TAATGCCGCAAATTGCCATATGTTCGTGTGAATGGTCCGGGAGATTGAAATGTCTGGCCACGGGTTTAGACAGGTCCAATCCTTTGTTTTTGACATCGAGTAAATGTTCGCGAAATCGGTCACCTAATTTACGGCCAGATGAAGATGTTGATGAGAATGGCGATGGTAATGGTGTTGAGAATGATGTTTTTTACAAGGAAAAGGATCGCACCTATAAAGTTGTCTATCAGTCGCAAATGAAATGTAAATATGTAACAAATAATTGGTTAAGAAGTAAATATTTATGAAGGGTTTTAACAATTTAGGTTAAGAAAAATAATGTCCAGCTTTGGAAGAGGTTGCACACTTTTACCGGGTGTAAAAGTTCGTTTTTGTGTATAGAAGATCAAGAGACTGAAGCTTCAGAAAAGCAGATGGGCAAACGAAAGCAGTTTGAGTGATTGTGGTATGTAATTACCTTCCAAGGTCATCAGAAAAATTGATCCCTTCACTCATTTTTCCTCCCACAACACAAAGCAGGACAGCACCGCCTCCCTGGCTTCCAAGGGAACTTGACCGCTGATGAGGAGAAGAACACTCTAAGCAAAGTTTATCAAAAAACCAGAGATGCCTCATGTTGAAATCAGGGTTCGTCCCCTCTGATCAGGGCAAAACCCCAGTACATTTCGAGGTGTTCTCAGGTCTGTGCAACTCTTACAAGGTCTTGGTAAAGGGGAAAATAAATCGTTACATCCCTTAATACCCACTTTTCCCAAACAATTCCCGAACTTGACCATCTACGATGTCCCCTGACCACCGGTAAACTTAATCACATAACTGCATTGTTGTTTAGTAACAACTTGAACATCGGTGTTCCAGAACAATAATTTGCAAGTCACTTAACGTCGAATACATGTCTGTTTAACTGAGAAAACTAATAGTATAACTAAAACTTATACCAGGAAGACTGCAGACTCATAGTTTAAGGATGTTTCCAAGTATCTATGAATATCCTCCTGTTTTTCAAGCATTCACAGGTCTTGAACGAAAAAACTCAATTAAAGTTACCGTTCACCTTTTGTATGATTTAACATTTTTTCCCTCCGTATTTACTCACTCACTTTGATACAAGCTGAAAAGCTGCTGAGTACTTGGTCCACCTGGTTCGCCTTCCTGGGCTCTCGGAATATCTACAACCGGGCAATTCGGTGTAACAGGCAACGATTAGTAGCAATAAGCCTGTTGTAAACCTGTTAATGGAGCAATAGCAAGATATATTAAAGGGGGGGGGGGGCGGTCAACTGACGATTCGGACGAAATCCTTCATATGTCAATGATGGTGACAAAGCCTGACTTTTAAACACAATCTCTAACCTAACTTCCTAGTGTTTGGCTTAAACAATAATCATGGTTTCCTACAATAAAAAGATAATATATTTCTGGTTTATTTTCCACTCAGCTGTTTAAGGAGATTAATATTCTTGAAGGAACTGTTGATTTTCGACACTATGTTATTTTTTCAGCTTTTTCCCAGGCTGATCAGTAGCCCCGACTCCCCAAAACAAAGGCTGGTGAACCGAGTGCAATGTGGCAACCTACAGCACAGCTCTAGAACGGAAAAGGTAGGAGTGAGATTGGCATCTGAACAGGGGGACTGCGCAGCTACTTTAAAAAGGTTTCCAAAAGGGTAACTTGTTATACGAAGAGTGGGGGGGAAAGCTGAAAGTAATTTTTCACAGAAACTCTTTATTAGGTAGTGTCTCTGCATGTCTATAGGTATTTTAACGTGCTTATTAAACATAAGGCAGTCTGAAGGTTTTACAAGAAGCACGTTGTACCATATCTTTTTACGTTACCTTCTTCCTGCTGTTGATCTTGTCCAGCACTCCCGTTTTCTGCCAGTGAGTATAGACCCGCTGCTCGTACTCATAGGACGGGAAGAAACAGACCAGACCCCCGGGGACTACTGTGCAGACGTTTGACAGCAGCCGACCCAGCTCGTCTAACTGGCAAACAATTACAACACGTTAAGGGGCAGACCATCTGACTTCTAAGGGAGGGGAGAGAGGGGCGGTGAGATTGAAGGTTCGGTCAGTGCAAGAACTTTTGTACTCCAGTGATAAGGATGATGTTCGATATACCAAGTGAGGTGCCATCGTTCATTGTTTCATAGTGACAGTACATTGTTGCGTTCTTTGTGACGTAACTCAGGGCTCATTGTCACTTGGTATATCGAACATAACCCGGTGATACACAAGGAAGATACTTTCGAGTCCAAAACCGGTGCATGGTGTAGAGCTCATCGAGCATGGTTTCCTTACATGGCCGCTTTAGGGTGCTGCATAAATTTGTTGAAACATCTCCCCCCCCCAAACAAAATCGTTTTGTTGGTGCCGGAACTAAGAATCTCTCCAGCTGATCTGGCTCCATGACGTCGCGGGAAAAACCTGTTATCATCGCGCCCGACTCCCGCTGAAATTAAATAAACTTTTGAATGCAAGATTGAGCCGAATTAACTGTAAATATACCGAAATAAACAACAATCGACACGGTCGCCATATTTGTTCGTTCTCGTGAACTTTGATCGCGCACAGAAAAGAATGCTTTGGGACTGGGAATGACAACAAGTTTTTCCCGCTTTCTCGCACCTGATTGGCTAGTTTCATAGTCTCAGATCAACTGGCTGTTATGAGCCACCAGGTTCGGGAACGAATTTAACAAGAAAATATGATGAAGTGACGTGAAGATTTTTTTAAAAAAGAGAAAAGTAATTCCCATATTTTGTTAGCGTTCTAATATCAAACAAACGTCCGCGGGACTTCATCGGGATCACGTGTTTGAAACAGGGTCCACAACAAACTCAACAAACTACAAACTAAGAACAAAACGTCCACAAAACGTCATGCAGAATTCATATATCTTCAGAAAATAAAAATCCAGGGTTTTCCAGGGTTCTTTCAGGGCTCTTGAAATGCAGAATGAACATAACGTTCACAACGAGTTATTTTAAAGAACATTCAAACGTCAAAGTAACCACTTTAAAGCAACAATTAGTGCACTCCAAATTGTATCGTTTCGAAAGCAAGCAGCGTTGTCTAACACAAAATGAAGTTTTGAAATGATAAAATAAACTACAATCTCAATTGTTACTTGTAATGATATCAACAAAATGCATCATTTTGCGAATTTATTTTTTCAATAAAGTTCGGTACGATTTTCCAGGGCTTAACAAAAAAAATTCCAGGGCTTTTCCAGGGATTTCCAGGGCTGCAAAAATTTTCCAGGATTTCCAGGGCCCGTACAAACCCTGGTAATTGTTATGAATCGGACTTTGCAATATGTTAGCCAGCATAGCGACTGTTTTTAAGAGGAAAGAGCGCTTCCAATATGTGGGCCAGTTCCGCGATGGCTGCTCGATCTTCACTTCCTCGTTTCCCCCCAAAAACAGCCGCTCCGCAGGCTACAGTAAGTCGGTTGTTTGGAACTACCAGAAGATGCTGGCCTGTAACCGCCGCCAAAGCTGATTTTATGGCTGAATGGCGGTCAGGAGGGTTTCTACCTACCAGTTGGGGCGAATCTCTGGTCTGATAGGTGAAATCCAACTGTAAACCCGACGGGCCTTTGTCCAGAGCAACCACCGTCAGATGTTCCTTGGGGATCACGTGGCCTAGTAAACAACCAATCAGCAGTAGAAATTTTCAGCTTAGGTTTATGAAGCTCAACACACTTTTCGTGGGCTGTTAAAATGTACATATCACTTGTGGTTTTTTTCATGTTTAGAACCTACTTAACGTTCTGATATACATAGCAAAAATTGTTTTTTGATTTGGATTTTTCTTCGTGGCGCACTTAGCCTTCAAACAGGCGAAATTTTACTTCCGGTTTCAAAATTACCGCGCAAAAGGAAGAATAGGTTCAAGTTGGGCTGTGACGTCATAACAGAAGCCATACTTCGAGTCTTCAATCGCTGGAGGAAGATCTGACATTCTTTACATCTGTTGTTTATAATACGAAAAGTCAGGAAACACAAAGCAAGATATTTCTCCAGCAATTGAAGACTCATACATGGGCCCCAAAGCATGAATCCTGGTATCTACGTCACCTTATCTAAGTTGGACCCATTCTTCCTTTTGCGCAGTCAGTTTAAATGGAAAGGACCAAAATGCGCGAGTGTTTTTTTCCCAACACAATTCTTAAAATTCCTGCGCTGTGGCCGACCCAAGCCAGATAACTGTGCGGCTCCAATTCATGAGCAGGGAACCAGTTCTAAGAACGCATGCATTCAATTTGAGAACTGACAGGTCGCACCAACCGGAGCAGCCAAAATAGACAGCGACCATAGACAAAGAGACAAATACAGTTCATTTATTGATTTGGGAAACGTCATGGCAGGATAGTTATAGTAATACTTTTGTGTTCAAAATTAAAGCAAGATCTGATATGTTTTTACAAATAAATGTGTGTATGAGGTTGGCACAGCTGAAAAGATCTCTGAGTACCAAACCAGAAGGTCCCGGAATCAACCCCCGGATCGGTCAAGGGTTGAACTTTGGGCGACCTCCTTCCGCCACACCGTTCGTGAACAGGGACGTTAAGCCGTTGGTCTAGTCTCTTAATATTCTATCGGGGACTTAAAAGAGCCCACACACTTGTCGTTAGGAGTAGGCTAACGCCGTTGTTGTGGACTGTAGTCAAGCGTTTTTAACATGAGCCCTCGGCACGGGAAAAAATAATTTACTTATTTATTATTGTTTATTTACTACTCTGTAAATTGAAAAAACGAGTCGAGAAACTGAACTGCAGTCTTTGATTCGTTGGAATCGCAATTGGTAATGTTCACATAGAACTAGCCTCCTTACCACAAGAGAACTCCATTATCCTGTCAGGGGGAACGTCTTTGGAGGGAAATAACTGTTCTTTGAACACTGACGTCTGTAAAGAAAGACAACAAAGTTACGTGACACTTGTGTTGTCGGTAAGTATGCAACCTTCTCATTATGGCAAATGGGGGATCATTTAATTCTTTAGGGTAAGGGGAGGAGGGAGGGGGGGTTGGGGAAATTTGAAAAAAAATACTAAAGCAAGAAAAAAGTTAATGTAAGATTAGAAGTTATTTCAGGTGTCCATTCACTATTCAAATTTTCTGTCATATTCGTACATTTAAGGTTACCGTTCACGTTGGAACGAATTAAAATTTCGAAATTGAGATTTTAGCAGAGAATTTATATACATTAAATGAGCTTCTAACCAAAAAGAATGATTGTCAATACGTCTAATAGTTTGCGAGATCTGACGAACGAGAGGTTTTACCGGAAGTAAAGCTGTATGACGTGCGGTGAATTTCTCGAGACATCTTTTGGTACGACAACGCAAAGGGTCAATGCTCCCTCAGTTTTTAACGTCATGCCGTCAATTTTTGCATTTTCATAAAATAATAGCTGAAGATGGAAGCCGTCCTGGCGAATTTTGAAATCCCGCTCCAATTATTTTTTATGACTCCATCAGGGCAGTTTTGTACGCTGCAAATAGGGAATTTACTTCAAATGCCAGCAGAAAATTAATGACGCTTACAATTAAAAATCGCCAGAACGGAATTAGAGTGAAAAATTGTGCCGAATCTCACAAACAAACTAAAAACGGTTGAAACTAAAACTGACGACCGCATTGACGTCTAAAAGTGAAATAAACAGTTTGAATTAGGATGCTTACATTAGTTTAAAAACCGAAATTTTTTAAACAATTTTTTCACCATCATTTAGACAATTTCATAAGCTTTCCATTGATATATAGGTTTGTGGATATCCGATGCGTATTAAAGGAGTTAAAACTGAAAACACCTCTTAAGGTGAACGGTAACCTTAACCAGTCAAAGCTAAGTGCAAAATAAAATTTGTTGTTGTTCTGTATCACGCACCGCTTTTTGACTAGAAAAAATGCCTGCCTTGTCTTTCAGAGGGGTAAAAATTGTTACCTTGATCAAATTGTTTGACCCCCTCCCTTCAAAAGTAAAAACGTTCATCCCTGAAGCATTACAACACATTTTTAACTGCTGCGATGATTGAGTGTGTGTTGTTATTTTGTTTATTGTAAATCATTGTTGTTATCGAATTAATTGTTTTTAAGACACATTTTAACAGCTGACAAAGCGTTCTTCATCCGAGGAACATCCTATGTTTCGCCACAGTTATACGCATTATTAGTATTGCATATATTTTACTATCAATATCATTGTTTACCGGCTGCATAGTACCCCCAGCGATGACCACAGCTCGACTCTCCGTCAAGACACTCGTGAAGTGAACGGCGGGATTCAACAGAAGGAACTTCAGACTGGAGGTACTCAACCGATCTGTTGAGGCAAGTTGAGATATCTTACATGAGAAGAACTTAATCGTTGCAATTGTGATGATGATGATAAAGATAACGGTGGCGATGATAACAACAATAATATTCATTTGCCTACAAAAGGTTAATTTCAGTCCTGCCTGAGATCGTTGAAACATAAGCAGGTTCAAATACCAGGCTAAACAGGTTTTATTGGATGTCCACAAACTCTCATTCATAGTTCAAGGTTCTCAATTTCAGTGGTTATATACATGTTTAAGAGTACAGCTTTAGTTTGCAATTCATTCCAATACCTTGCCTGTTGACAACAATTCGTCCATCTTTATCTGCGTTGTTCAAAGCTTGCAGGAAGTTCTCTATGTACAGCAGGGGTGATGTCGATATGTAAGCAGTCTGGTCTGCTGAGTTGTTGTTTACCTCTAAAATGACAAGTAACCTCACTGGTAAGACATTCAGGCAAAATATAAGTCCATAACCGCTTTGCCGACATTCTTGCAGATGCAGTGCTACAAATTAATGATCTTCAGATTGAACTGCAACTAAAGCTTTGACAACAATAGACGACTTTGACTTCAACAGCGCTGGTTGCAATTCTTAACAACCCGCGCTGCTCCTCACTTCACTGGACCACTGTTGTAAACCCAGTCGAACCAAAAGTCGTAGTGATGTTTGTAGTTGTAATCACAAACGTGCTTCTAGCTGCAGTTGTACTCGTCGTAGTAGTCGTCGTAGTAGTCGTGCACGTTGTCACGTGCTCACAGTTGTAATCGCAGTCACGTTTGCAGTCAAACATGAAGATCTCTAACTAGTAACAATGTGAAATGTAACTTCTAAAGCAATGAAATAATTCGAGCCAAGCATTTAAATGGGGCCTACCTCCTTTAACCACGCTTTCCTGGTACTTCTCAACAAACCCATTCAGCTTTAAATTAAAAACAGTGACATAAAATGAATTCATTGTGATTGTACTAATATAGGGGCATCCTCAATTACTCCACATAAATTTGCCTCCAAACCCTCCCTACCAATGTGTCTCCCAACATCCCCACCAATGTTCTTCAAAATTTTTCCCACCAATGTTCCTCCAAACCTCCCCACCAATGTGCTTCCGAACCCCCCCACCAATGTGCCTTCGAACCTACCCACCAATGTGCTTCCGAACCTACTCACCAATGTGCTTCCGAACCTCCCCACCAATGTGCCTTCAAACCTACCCACCAATGCGCTTCCGAGCCTCCACACCAATGTGCTTCCGAACCCCCCCACCAATGTGCCTTCAAACCTACCCACCAATGTCCTTCCAAACCTCCCCACCAATGTGCCTTCGAACCTCCCCACTAATGTGCCTTCGAAACTACTCACCAATGTGCTTCTGAACGTCCCCACCAATGTTCCTCCGAACCTCCCCACTAATGCGCTTCCGAACCTCCCAACCAATGGGCCTCCAAACCTCCCTACCATTGTGCCTCCCAACCTCCCCACCATTGTGCCTCCAAACCTCCCCACCATTGTGCCTTCCAACCTCCCCACCATTGTGCCTTCCAACCTCCCCACCATTGTGCCTCTAAACCACCCCACCATTGTGCTTCCGACCCCCCCCACCAATGTGCTTTCGAACCTACCCACCAATGTGCTTCCGAACCTACTCACCAATGTGCTTCCGAACCTCCCCACCAATGTGCCTTCAAACCTACCCACCAATGCGCTTCCGAGCCTCCACACCAATGTGCTTCCGAACCCCCCCACCAATGTGCCTTCAAACCTACCCACCAATGTCCTTCCAAACCTCCCCACCAATGTGCCTTCGAACCTCCCCACTAATGTGCCTTCGAAACTACTCACCAATGTGCTTCTGAACGTCCCCACCAATGTTCCTCCGAACCTCCCCACTAATGCGCTTCCGAACCTCCCAACCAATGGGCCTCCAAACCTCCCTACCATTGTGCCTCCCAACCTCCCCACCATTGTGCCTCCAAACCTCCCCACCATTGTGCCTTCCAACCTCCCCACCATTGTGCCTCTAAACCACCCCACCATTGTGCCTCCAAACCTCCCCACCATTGTGCCTCCAAACCTCCCAACCAATGTGCCTTCGAACCTCCCCACCATTGTGCCTCCAAACCTCCCCACCAATGTGCTTCCGAACCTCCCCACTAATGTGCCTCCAAACCTCCCCACCAATGTGCTTCCGAATGTCCCCACCAATGTGCCTCCGAACCTCCCCACCAATATGCCTCCGAATGTCATCACCAATGTGCCTTCGAACGTCCCCATCAATGTGCCTCCAAACGTCCCCACCAATGTGCCTCCGAACGTCCCCA
The DNA here is from genome assembly GCA_027574985.1 of Umimayanthus nakama. NCBI lineage: Eukaryota > Metazoa > Cnidaria > Anthozoa > Zoantharia > Parazoanthidae > Umimayanthus > Umimayanthus nakama. The sequence continues at coordinate 7,886 of JAOBRG010255204.1, read as the reverse complement.
CCAATGTGCCTTCAAACGTCCCCACCAATGTGCTTCCGAACCTCCTCACTAATGTGCCTCCAAACCTCCCCACCAATGTACCTCTAAAGGTCCCCACCAATGTGCCTCCAAAGGTCCCCACCAATGTGCCTTCGAACGTCCCCACCAATGTGCCTTCGAATGTCCCCACCAATGTGCTTCGAACCTCCCCACTAATGTGCCTCCGAACCTCCCCATCAATGTGCCTCCAAACCTCTCCACCATTGTGCCTCTGAACCTCCCCACCATTGTGCCTCCGAACCTCCCCACCAATGTGCCTCCGAACCTCCCCACCAATGTGCCTTCGAGCCCCCCATCCATGTTCCTTCAATCTCTTCTTCTGAGCTTTCCCCTCTGTACATGTGTGTATCTCCCTACCTTCCCAACACATGTGATCATACATTACAAGTTGACAGACCATTCACCAGAAAACTTGCAACAAACAAGGGAATGGTACATCGTATTTCTAACCTTTTTTGATATCATACTTCGTTCACAGTACCGCTGAATCTGTAAGACCACATTTATAAATTAACCAAGGGAAGCGATGTGCTGGATATGAACAAAAGTGAAATACTTAGGGCGAATGACCAGGTATTCTACGTATGTAGATACAGTAAACACACACAAGTAGTGTAGTACGCATTATGACTGGTTGATCTATGATCCATAATGGTTGATGATATGTTTCGGTTTGCCAGGCTAAAATTTGGTCAAACTAACCTGCAGGTCCCTGTTTTGGGGACATCTAACTGTATAGCTGGTGTGAAATATGAACTAATTTGTCACTAACTGTTATTGGAACCTACAACCCCTTGACTATATTTTGGTATTGAGAACAAATTGAAATATCTGTCAAAACCGCATCTACTCGGCATCGTCTGAAAATAATAATAATAATAACAATAATAATAAAATAATAATAGCAATAATAATAATAATAATAAAAAGCCACACTAGTGTTAACGCCTATTAATATACTAACCTTAAACAAATTTACGTTATCAATATTCATCATGAACACAAAATCGTTGATTGTTTGAAGCTTAACCCCTGGAATTTAAAAAGAAGATAAAAACATTTTAAGTTTGCTGTGCAGTGTTACTGCTAAAATTGAAGTCATGTATGGTTCAAGGTCTATTGCACCATTGTTTTTCATATATCAAAAATTAAATTGAAAGAAAAAAGGAAAGAAAGAAAGAAAGAGAGAATGAGGAAGGGAGGAAGAAAAGACAGACAAAGGCAAACAAAGAAAAGGAGAAAGAGAGAAAGAAAGGGAGAAAGAAGGAAAGAGAGGGAAAGAGAAAAAGGACAAGAGAAAGAATGAATGAAGGAATGAACAGGATAAAGGAAGGAAGGAAGGTAGGAAGGGAGAAAGAAAGGAAGGAAGGAAAGAAGGAAGAAAGGAAGGAAGGAAGGAAGGAAAGAAGGAAGAAAGGAATGAGGGAATGAAGGAGAGAAAAAGGGAAGGAAGGAAGGAAGGAAGGAAGAGAGGAAGGAAGGAAAGAAGGAAGGAAGGAAGGAAGGAAGCTAAAAGAAAGATAGACCAGAAAGACAGAAATTGATGCCCGGATATTAACATGAACCCATAAACATAATGGACTGGATTTGATCAATAGTGATTGTTTGACGTAGAAGTTTTGCAGCACATAATAAATGTCTACTAAACCGAACATTTAATTTCGGATATGTCCAAAAAAGAAAATCAATTTTGAATATTATCCATGACAGAGACCTGTTGAAACTGTACAGACTACTATGACGTCGCTGGAGTAAAATGCAAACCAGTAATTGGTCGTCAGTAGGATGCCTAAAACGTGTCCGATTCTACAGTTGGTTTCGGTTCTATTATTGCTCTGGAACACGAACACATCATGCAAGACCAAACTTGACTACAAGAATTTTTTCCCTTAAAACGCGAAAGAAAATTACAACAACGAGACAGCCTTTTATGGGTTAGAAAGGAGCGAAAAATATTTTCAATACAAATTTGAAATGTGCACTGGATGTCGCCAATTCTATCAAAACTTGATATTTTATCAATAGTCATGAAGCAAACAATAGATAGATGTTATAACAGTAAAACGGTAGCTTTTACATGATTCAAGTACGTATTATAACTTTTGTTTTCACGTTTATGCTAACTTGATTGTCAAACGGTCATAATGTGAGTAGCCTGTTTACAAATGTAGATAAAGTTGCCGTTTGAAAGGTTGCACCAGCATGAATCTAAATCCTGTGTCAAGTAATCACGACTTACAAAAACTCTACTGCGACATCTTTGGTTCTAGGTCACTTTCCATTCGTGTGATCTTCCAACGAAAGGAATTGCATCTGACCAGTTCAAATCGAAAGGTCCAGTGCGCGCGCGTGCATTTTTCCCGCCACAACTTTCCAAAATCCCGCGCATTGGCTGACCGTAGCGGGAGAACTGAGCTTTTCTGATCCAATCAAGATCCAATCCATTCTGACAACTCGCACGTTCCACTTAAGTAGTGACTGGTGGGACCAGCCACCGGCACAAATGGAAAGCGACCATAGTCAAGAAGTTTGTAACTACAATAAACTGATGAGTGATAACATTGACAAACACATAAGTGAAAAACACGCGAAAACGAATCTACTGGAACTCCACTATTGAATTTACCTGGCATCTGTTCGACAATTTTAGTCTCTTTACCACTCTTAACTTTTCCTGTTCCAACAAAAAGATTTTATAAATAAAATAACGAGAACTGAGATTTATATGTGACTTAATGATATTTTTCTGGCAGATAAACAGTGGTTTATTAAGTTTTCAAAGTGTTTAATAACCATGCTGTAAACTGACATCACTCTGACAGCAACAAAACAGAAACAAAGAATAAATATTGTTGTCAACACAGTCATGACAAGTCCAAGAATTATGTTCGAGTAATTCTAATTTATTCCTAAGGAGTCCCTCAGGAATGTCATTCCAGATTATTGATTGATATAGCCCGGTCAATACTGAAGAGGTGTAAAATTTTGACAAAAGGATTAAGTTAAGTGTCGAAGTTATTGACCTCAGAGTTTTGCGAGGACAGCAAAATAGGACAATAAAGATTTTTCGTAACATTGACACTTACAGTACTCTGAGTTTACAACTACAATCGTCAGATGAAACAGAAAAACCCCATGAATTGAAACTAGGCCAATGTAATAACAAGATCAACACTCGTTCACAGAGCTCCAGTTCCTGCAGCAACAACTCACAAAATCTAAGACCTTTTTAATACCACGATGTGGAAAGTTGAAAAACTATTTTTTCCTCAATCTTCGGTTCAAATGTTACAACACGGACCACTTTATGTAACTTTCAAGTCGCGTTCTATCATGTAATCATGTAACAAAAGTTTTCGAAAAGGAAACTAAACGAGCTCCTTCTGCATGGAAACACCCATCAAATTTTCACCACGAGAAAAAATACACTTTTGAACAAAATCGATGACCTTTAAGACCTCAAAAATAATTTTTGGCAATGTTACGACATATTTCTAAAGCCCCAAAAATGCAAAAACAAAAACAAGACTTCTCAAGTATTTTTAAGACCACACCCAAACCCTGGTTTATCTAATTTTTGGCAAAATCAGAGATCCCATTAGGCTTTGCGATCAGGGTATTTGAAACATTTCGTCCAACACGAATGTATTACGTACCTCCTAAACATTTAATGAAACTGCTCAAAATGTAAAGGATTTGCTTGATATACATCAGATTTTTGGCTTTTAGGCGAGAGCTATAAAACAAAAAGAAAATAATAACCTTTAGTATAAACCCAACAAGTGTGACTCACTTTTCGCGCGCTCTGGATGGAAAAAAAGTAGACATTCAAACATACGTTTCAAAAACGCTGACATGGTTTTGGACTGCAAATAATCAGCAGGTTGTGACATTCTTTAGTAGTCTAACATAAAACACAATTCAATCATACAGTTGATACAAAAAATGCTTGACTTAGATATAGTGCAAATTGACAAACCTGTATCTCTCTCGATACTGGGAAAGCTGGAAAAACGCACAAGACAACTACAAAGCAAACAACACCATTGGGCCGTCAGTTTACACGAGAGAAAAATAGGACGTGACTAAGCTAAGACGTGGCTTAAGTTAGACGTG
>JAOBRG010255093.1:0-16531 GCA_027574985.1 Umimayanthus nakama | reverse complement strand
CACCCAAACGTATCAATTGACGTTTCTTGTGGGTAAAATCGAAATGTGAGGCTGCTCTTAACCGGTTTATATGGTAGTACCATCGGGATTGTGAGGTGTACCGCGTAGTAGTTTTCGTGACAGTCCTACAGATCACTACCTTTTAAACTGGTTTATTCGCAATATTTAAGAAGTAGAGATTACAAAAACTGGATAAAACACGTGTCTCTGTACATGTACTACAACAAACAATATAGGCTTATGGCCGTTTTTATAAGAATATCTTTACAAGAACAGCGTGGCTCAAATTTATCCAAAAACTAAGAACAAGCCAAGAACAATTGCGGCTCGGCTTCAGATTCAAATTTGACTGCAGTTTTCTTTTGGAAAACACAACACATCTCGTCATTGCATGTGTCGTTATATTGCAGGTCTTTCTGCAGTTAGAAAAACCGGAGAGCAGAGAAGAAAATCAAAACTATGCCGAACAGTGCCAAGTGGTAGCTTGGTTACGGGTAATAACATTAACTATGAACCATAAAAAACTTGACAAACACTTCTAAAATTTGATTACTTAGAAATATGTCTCATTGAAGTATTGATGTAAAACAAAATAATTTGAGTTGGAACCTTTGCTAAAGTTGCTTCACAAACGCTACTTCTGCTTCTTCAGGGTGAATCGCTATTCCCACTGTCAGTTCCATTGTCATCACTACGTATGCTGTCTTCACTTCCACTTCCACTGTCAGTCTCACCTAAAACTTCCATTTCAACTTCCTCTTCACTTTGGGAATCGTCGGACTCAACGGGGCTCTCTCCTGGTCAAAGGACTGGAGCGCCTTTCCAGTAGAAATCACAACCTGCAGTTACGAACCCTGTTTTCATGAAGATGTGCTGTAACGATTGATATTTTGTCGTCCTTCAGTTTCTGCCTCCAAAGTAATTTTTGATCTCTAACTTTTAATTTTCCAGCTCTCAAACACATAAAGTGATTTCATTTTTTTCGGTTTTTTTTTTCAGTTTATTTGTCAAGAGAAGTTTTTCCTAAGTATATGTTTAATTTAAGCTCAGGTCCATTTTGTAGCAAAAGTGTTTTAAGTATTCTGTAACTTCAATAATACTACAGACACAATGAACTTCTTCGAAAATTTGACATTTTTTTTCTTGGTATCAATCCTTTCCTATAAAACAAGCTTGTTATTTGTAACCTTTGTATGAAGACATCCGGAAGTCTAGGTATTCCCTCAGTCAATTCCACCGGCGATTCGAATATAGAATTTTACGTAATAGTTTCTTTGCCAAGAAATGGCTGCAGATTCTTCTCATTTCTTGTCCAATCAATCTAGAAGTACAAGTAGTACAAGAATCCTGCCTACTACAGGGTCACCTTTTACGGACTTCGTATAAAGTTCTTCAATCTCACATTGGTTGTTGATATAACGCGAAGTTTTATAGAAATAGTGATAGCTAGGCGCATCCTTCTTCTGGCATTCACAGGCTCAACCAAATTCTTGTAACTGCGCTTCATAGAAGATAAAATGTGTCATCTTCCTTTACAGTAACTAAGGGTTCATCTAATTGCGCAGCGACGTCTTGCACTACCTTCAACGCGTTTCATTCCATTCGATTGTCTTCGTACTGCTCGCACGAAGACAGAGTTAAATTTCTTACTTCCTCTTCCAAGGAAGTGCTCCCTACCAACAGTTCCTCCGACCCGTCTACGATTGCATCACCAACAGCACTGTTGGTACGAGTTTGAACGGACACGATGAACCCTTAGCCTAGGCATATCGGAATCGTACCTCGAAATTGGAGACTTCAGCTCCAGGACCCGCATGTGACAGATCGCACCCTTTAGGCTGGGGGTAGTTTTTGCTCTGCTAAACCGTGAAGGGCCGTGAAGAAGATTTTTACACATTTGCACACAGCATTGCAAGGAGAGGGGTGGGAGGAGGGCTCAGGGAACTTAGCACTTTTCGAATTTCTAGATAAGAGGTGATGGGGAGGGTGCAAACAACCTATTAGATGCACGAGGAGGGTAGGGGGGGATGGGGGGAGGGAGGGCTATATCTGAAATATTCTTCCAAACTTTGTAATCCTCACACCCGGCCCGTCTCCCTATGAATTGTGAACGCTGCCTGTTTCGAACTGGTGATGGCATAATTGGACGTTAATGAACAGTGAATGACTATGTTGAGCATAAACTTTGCTTTGATATCGATTATGCAGATTTCTCGGTGTCATTTCGGTCAATAACTGTCTCACTTTGCACTGACCTATACGCAATGCACATGCAATGGTGAAGACTGTGACATATTTATTGTTTGGATTCGGACTAGTGTGTTTGTTTGAAAATTAGAAAATCTAAGTAATAGCTCCAAAATGGACCTTCTCCTAAACGAAAAAAGGTTTTGTTCACAAACAAAGCGTCTACGGTCCAGTTAAAATTAATCATTTCCCTCCCAGTTTTGCTGTTTTTTTCGAAACAAAAAACCCCTAAGTGATAACATGCAGCTTATGAAACAAATACTTCAAAAACCCAAACAACAGCAGACGGACTGTAACATTTTTCGGAAACGGTGTAAAACTGTTTTTCGGGAGTGTTATGAAGTACAAATTTTTAGAAAATTTTCGGAAGCAAACGGAAGTGTTCGTAACTCATCGAAACATTTGTGGCGTGATCGGAATTTTATGGAAACGTTCGTAGGAGTTAAAAAGTTTAGAAGCTGGTTTTGAGAAGTCCTAAAAAAGGACCCTAGCTCAACAAGCCCTTGCGCGCAAGTAAAGACGGGAAAAGAGAGTGGATTATATTACCTGTTGCATACCGCGGAATATGCAATGACAATCCTAGCCACTGATTGGCTGTATTTTTCAAGGCATGGGATAAATTAATGTGTGCTCTGATTTACAGAGATCGCAAACTTTCGGATGATGCTGACAAGGAAATGAATCATGGATTTTGTTCGTAGTTTTGCGGCTTGCTTAAGTAAAGCTTTTTCCTCATTATAGTCTAGAATGTTCGTGAGTCGATCAGAAAATATTCGGTTTAATTGACTAAAGCCGATCGGCTTTCTCATGAGCAGACAAGCTTGGAGCTACAATAACTTCTAGAACTCACATGAATGAAAAAAGGATTTTAGCCTTTCTTCAAACTGATAAGATACATCGGAAGTATCAGGATACTGTAAGTTCGCGTTAAAGATGGTTTAAATTTCTTTCGAATTGTTTTTTATCTTATAATAAATGTGTTTTTTTCTAAATCGTTTATGCTCTTGTGTCTTGCTTCTTCTGATTAAGTACCTTTTTGGTACCTTTAAATAAAGCTTGCATTCTAAATTAGATTTTATATAAGAAAGAGCATTTGGCTTAATAATGATAAATCCAATTTTCAGCGAAGCAAGTGCACTTGTTTGTGATATATTAGTGGTTCCTGCTTGTACGAATGATAACCCGCAGACAGCTCTCCAAAATCTCCGCTGTAACAAAGGAAGGATAAATTAAGAAAATTGTTTAAAGTGTGTCGTGTCCCTTCTTAGTCAGATTTAAGAATGCAACTTCAAGAATGAAAAATCACGTTAATAAACGGTTACAGTACATGAAAATGGCTACTCGTGTTTATTTTGGGACAAATTGATTAAAATGTTGCTAAATAAAACATGTCAGTTATATAGTTGGAAAGTCAAGAAAAGTCAATATGCAATTGTGTGTGTACCCGCTGGTTTCTTTATTCTTTGGTTTAAGCACCACATTCAACTTTCTCGTTCTGTTGCTTTATGAGCCATACTAGACTGGAGCTTACTTAATTAGTCAGTGTCACTTCGACGAAAAAGCACACTCAGGAATTGTGTGTGTGTGTGTGTGTGTGTGTGTGTGTGCATACTTTTCTACCCCTATAAACTATAATTGACGCTGGTCTTTTGTTCAACTCTTTTCGTGCACAATTGTCCAAAGACCAACGCACAGTACTGTCCAAAGACAAACATACAGTACAGAACCAAAATAGACTAAGCCTCCTCTAAATACCATTCATATAATATGAAAACCTGTTTAGGTCAACCTAGCAAAAGCTAGGCTATAAGCGGGTAGGTACCGTAGGGAGAGGTCATGCCTCGGTTCCAGGCTCGCTCTTCAGCACATACGATTTAAAAACGCCGCGTGCATGTGCATGGATGCAGATGTTTGTAAACACGAAAACACCTGGCTGCGTGTGACGGGGCCTCAATTTTCTTTACTAAAGCAGAATCATGTTCTACCCCAACCAAAGATCAAGAGATTGAGTCTCTCTACATGATGCACTTTTAAAAGTATCAAAACTTTTGGTGTTCGGAAGAATATTGACCATTAGTTCGGAGCAAGTATCATTTTTCTGAGCGCAGGAAAGCTTAACCACTTAAAGAAATAAATTCTCTGCCGTACGACTTCCTATGGAAAGCTTAGATGTAGTTATCGTACTTTGTCGTTTATAAATCGTCCTCATGTATAAGTCAAACCTCCTTTTTGGAGTCAAAAAGCAGCCAAATTTGGAATTTCCGTCTATAATTAAAAGTCGACCCCGAAGTTTTTACAAGATTAACCCTCGGAGCCCAAGCTATTTACTGTAACAAGTTATCCCAAGGGAGGGTCATTTGGACCTCATTAATTTTCGAAACGGTTACACATAAAAGATCAGGCTTCGGCAGGGAAGCAGCTTTTGGTTATTGTCTTAATGAAGAAATGTTGCTATGGCAACAGTCATTTCACAAATTGTCCATCATTTTGGTCGCCTTCTTGGATTTTTCAAAAAATGTTATTTTACGCAAAACCAAAGCAAATCTCACGAGAATTAGTTTCAGGCTTAAATAAAAATATAATTGAGAATAGAGTCTAAAAGAACAAACGAGAACCTTTTTTTCGAAAAATTTACAGTTTTTCTATTTCGAACTTTAATTTGCATAATTAATTATGCATGAATTAAAAGTGATGACATCGCCAATTGACGTTAAATAATGCGCTCATTAGCAGACTACAGGTACCAAAAGTTTCATTGTGATTGCTTGAAAGCTTCAAATTTTAGGTCGGAAAAACACAAGGGAGGGGGGGGTTCCATTTGACCCCCCTCCCCTTGGGCGCTCGAGGGTTAAACAAAAGAATTACTATATTTAGTAAAATTGGCATAATTGATCATTTTATTTGCAAAGAAAGTAAATGTTTATAACTTTGCATGCTTACCTAAAAACCTTAATTCAAGAAATCTCTAAATGATTTTGTTGGGGGGGGGATAATCACACAATTTCGTTTTTGATCCATGTAAAGGTCGATTTTTGGTGTAGAAGGTTCGACTTACTTGCGAAAAATCGATAACCGATTGGATATACTCAGTCCGTTGATCAAAATATGAGAAATGAGTTTATATAGAATAACAAAAAACATTTTTGTTGATAACAAAACAATATTGCAACAAAAAATTATGTTGCAAATGGAAGTTTTGGAGGAGGAACTTTTAGCATTAATTCCTGGAGTTTACAGCTATACCAGTTCATCGATAGTTCAAAATCTATATCTAGATTAAAGCAAAGTATACTTATAGAGAACTGATCTGAAAAACGGAAAGCGTTCCTGTAATACAAAAGCGTTTCAATGCGGTTTGGAAATATAACGATAAACCTCAGGGCAACGTACATTTTATTCTGTTTTCGTTGCCTCTACCAATGTTTGTTCAGTAACTGTGCTCGCTTGGTGAGGAGCTTCTCCCAGAATGGTCTGCATTTGGTCGAGAGTTTAATGAAGCCGAAACCAACTGTAATGCTGCTCCCGTTTTGGGTATCTTACTCCTGGTCAGTTACTGATTTGTCTTTTACTCCTACAGCGACATCAGGGCCGTACCTAGCCAGGGGTGGGGCAGGGGAGCAGTTGTCCCCCTCAAAGATTTGACAACGTAATTATAACGCTCTTAAAAGTGTCATCTCTGCCCCCCCAGTAATAAGAGAAAATATATTAGCACTGCCCCCCCTGCTCAAATATGGCTAGTTACGGTGCTGGACATCATAGTTAGTGTCTGTGCATTTTCAATTTAAAGTTACCACTGATAACAAATCGGTCTAATTTCAGTACAGGTTATTAAACAGGCGTTTTTACACAGAGAGTTTTGCTTAAACTTAATATTACAGACAGCACCTTTCGTAGCCTCCCAGTGTGTTAGTCTAACACACCTTAAGTACATTATGTAAATGGTGTACGAGAGTTTTCCGTTGTCCTCTCCCCGCCTCCTGATCTCCAGCTGTGTTGCGTAACGCTAAAATTCCTATTTAAGTTAGCATTTAATTTCAGCTTTGAAATACCTCTTGCTATTACGCTACAAATGCAAGTGCGCAAGAAAAGTGTGTATAAAAACCCAACAAACTATTAACATTCTAGAAATGCTAGTTAAGATTTTGATGCTTTTTTCATTTATTTTGAAAAGCAATATAAAGACTACGTCTGATTACGTGAACGATTTTTCCGGCATGAATGATAGATGCAATTTTCCAGTCGTTAGGTATTTTAAGTGGTCATTTCCGTAACGTTCTTTCCTCAGTGAAGTGAGACCTGAAGCAGTAGCAGGCAGAGATGTTTGGCAGTCAAGTAAATTGAACCAGTCGCTGATCATGATCGCAGGTAAATTTACGTGCACGGATTTAACGTCAAGACCAGTTACAGCCTACATGGATGGCTTTGGCTCCGTGTCATCGCTGTTTAACGAAACACCAGTACCAGTGAAAATTTGTTAACCCTTCCAAATTTCATTTTAAATCTACCGCACACGTTAAAACCGGTATTCTTAGCTTTAAAACTGCCTGCTGTACTCTTTTGGCATCTCGAGTGATCCGACAGCCCTGTTCCAAAACCCTAATAATACATAATGTTAAATTCATCGCAGAAAACCTGTCATCGCAGAAAACCTTCAGAATTATTCGGAAACCTTTGGAAAATGTTCCAAGCGCTTAGAGCAAGACTGAATAATTGCAACACTCATTCTATTTTTCGAACACTTTTGAAAATCTGCAGATAATCTTCCGTTGTGTTCGGGAATCTTCATAAAAACCTCTGATAGTCAGTTTCAGATCATTTTGAAACAAATTTTAACGATCAAACAAAATTTTTGGAAATTCTTCAGAACAGGCATTCGGTAATCGTTCTCGAGGATTCGAAATGTTCTTAAAAAGTTCGAACACATCGGGAAGTATGGTGCACTATACGACTTTTGGCAAGAGTTAAGTTCGCACATGCAACCTGGAAGTAATGGCGAAGAAGCAGATTGGAAGACTACCGGGTGAATTACACTTGAGAACAAACCGTTGAATACTGTAGAGCCTGTAGATTATTATATGGCAAATTGAGTTTGCAATGACCACTATGATGGCCTCTCCAGGTGCAGGCCTGGGCGGGTAATATGGAGATCCTGAAGTGCCCAGTCACCAGGATCCCCCTCTCGGCGTTGCTGGCAGGATGCAACGGAAGGGCCAGCCGATACAGTCGGTGTCAGCGCAGCTGCAGGAGTTGCCGGAAGGTATCGCCATGCTCAACCAACCGCCTTAGGGGCTCCACTCCGGATTTTTAGTCGGGGTTTATTCCCTTAGTCTTTACTCCACGCTGAGCTAACCACGAGGCAATGGCTCACAAGCTTTTTGTTCGGAGTTTTCCTACTCTTAGACTGATTGCCAACCAAGGCTAGTTGGATACCTAAAATGTGTGCAATTCTACAATTGGTTTTTGCTCCCTATAATCCTAGACCAATTGCAGACCATTTAGAGAGGAGCCACCCACTATGCGAGCACAGTTCTGCAAAAATCATTAGTATAGGCATAGTTAGTACTAACTATGGCATACACCTATTGGAAGAAAGGTTGACCAAAACGAAGTATAAATCATCAAAGACACGACACCAAGGGGGGATTGTTAATAGCTTAGAAATATGCGAGTCACTTGTCAACGCGTTTCATTTGCTTATCATTGCACCTTCGACAGATTGCTGCTTCAGTAGTACAGAAACTGAGACGACTTTAAACACAGCAAGCATAATAAAAAGCAGTTAACCAGCATTCTACGGGGTCACATCTTTGATGATTTATGTTTCTTTTTGGTCAACCTTTCTTGAAATAAGTGTAGGCAAGAAAAACAAAAAACTGTAACCGTTAATTGAAAATTTTCGTCTAACACCGGAATATAAGTATAACACAGTTATCAAAGCATGTGCGAAAAACAGAACTTGCTCGCAACAAATAACACAGAGTATATAACGACGAAAGAAAAACATAGCCACAATCGCGCACATATCAGAAATATAAATAAGATTTAAAAGGAAATTAAATGTAAATAGAATTTAAATGATTTTTTCATTCATAAAGAAGGAGCAGTTAGTAGTTCGCTGTCGCCATTTCTGTATTCAATTTTATAATTTGAAAGTATGTTACGTTATTTATTACATAAGGTTTATGCATATCTGGTTCTGCGTGCGCGTTGGTTATTATGCCCGCGGGCATTGGCGGAAACCTAAACGGCTCAACAACCAATCAAAACGTATAAAGGATCTTTGCCGTATGCAAAACTTCTCGCATTTTTTGAAATCGAATACACGCTTTTTGTTTTATAAGAACAATATTGCGAGAGCAACAAGGCTCAAATTTGCTCAAAACCTAATATCAAGCTAAGAACAATCGAGGCTCAGTTTCAGGTGCAAATGAAACTACAAGTTTTTATTGAAAAGCATAACACATCACGTCATTACATGTGGCGTTTCTTTTCTTTGTCTTTCTGCAGCTAGAAACACCGAGTGAGCAGATACGAAAAACAAAACCATGCTGCACGTGCTTTATGACATTGCTGAAGTGTATATATGGTAAAAATATTTTTTTCTGTTGAAAAAAAATTAACTTTATAACAAGAACAATTGAAGAAAAATTAAGATTCAGATTGTATGCAAAAGTAAACCGAAGAACGAGCCTTGCTCAAAATCTACTGGATCTTATATAAAAAGCGTGTACAGACTCCCAAGACAATCACGCACGCTAGTAGCGGCAAGCAAACATCCGGATTTCACTAAGTCAAGTTCTGACATGTGGCCAGCTGAAATCGTTGGCCGGGGAATAAAGTTTATATATGAGCCAGCTGAGGACGAATACTAACATACCTTCTCGTGACACGCGAGGCAAGAGTCGGCGTTGAACTTTTATTTCTACAAGAAAATTGAATCATTTCGTTTAACAAAGTCTTGAGATATTATCTGGCGCAATTCTTTAGTCATTGGTAGCTTTAAGTAACTATTCACTGGAAAAGAGACAAAGTTTTTGATATAACAAGACTTTAGCATGCGGAAATGGTCTGATATCGAGATTCTTGTTTCAGCTGATTCCTTAGCCACTTGCAAACCATGCGCAGCGGTTGATTCCCGCCCAAACCAGCGAACCCCAGGTTGTTTCCAAACGAAAAGAAATGTGAGGCCCAAAAGTAAAATACTGCAAACGCGTCTTGTCTACTTTGGAACTGCTAGTTAGTTTTGGTTTGAATCAGTGTCTGGTGACGGATAAATTTTAAAGTAGCTAGATTATAAAAGCTAAGCATAAAAGCTAATAACAGTTTGTTATTTTGCCAACCTATATTGCGTGTTTCACTTACACGCGTGTTAATCGTGTCAAAAGGATTATGAGGTGACCCCATGCAAGAACAAGAAGTCAAAAATCCGAAACTAATCATCAAACGTCATTAGGAGATTAAACACTGCGCTACAGTACGTGATTTTATAACGTGCGCATGTTTGCGTGAAATGGTTGTTTTATAACTTCCCTGATGTCATCTACAACGTCTTAAGAAGTTCAGTATGTTCTCAAGGCAGTTTAAAGTTTTCTTTTTTTGAAATACACGTTCTTTTGTTAGAAGAACATCTAATTTGGTGCTGATCCTGGAGCTCCTTGCTTGTTTTGAGGATTTCAGAGTGAAATAATCTCATTTCTTGAGTAGGATTTAGTTCATACTTCAATTGACAATTGTCATCATCAACTCGCAGGTTATAGGATGTTAAGACCACAGGTTATGAGGCACAAGTAGGGCTTATCTCTGTGACTGATTGGCGTTGATTCCTTACTGTTGTTGATGCTATGAAAACTGTAGATCAATTGAGTCTGAAATTTCCTAAAAAGTTAAGGATAATTAGGCTCTGTTAAAATTTGCTGCTTCTTATAAAAAAGCGGTGTATACCTGGAACAGTCCCCCTGTGGCTGCAAAACACAGTATTTATTATAACAGTCAGGTTTTCTTAGAATATGTACAAGTGTCTGCAGTTGCCTTTGTATATCCACAGTTCGGAGTAGCCATCATGCAGGCGATGTTGTTGCGCGAGCATTTGGCATTGAATGATTGATTTACAATTTAACAACAAATTTTAATATCTGAACTGAATACTGCGGCATGTATTAAAATATTTGTTCTCTTACGTATCCCTAGTCTCAGCATGTTTGTACACTTTGAGATTTTTTTAAAAATTTCTTAGAAAGAAAAGAGTATAAATTGCTGAATAAGACTCGTTTTATTGCAAAGTAGCTCCTTGCAAATGTAAAGGATATATTCATCATTTAATATCAAAGGAAACATTTGAGAACAGGTATTTGGGAGTGCCTCGTTTGAATCTTAACCTCCCGCAAAAGGTCGCCCGCAGGTCAATTTAAATTGTCTAATGTCTTTTTGAAGCACTTGTAATAATCACCAACCTCAGCTTGGTTAATTACCGTTGCTCTATGCACAGGAGACCAAACGGACCTTTTAATTACTTCTTAATCGTATACATTAAAGACATTCGCCGATGCCAGTTCCCAATATAAAGCGTTTTCCCTGCTTTGAGGACAGACGCACCTACTATCGAGACACTCGCGGACAGTGAAACGTCCACATACAAACCAGTTGAATATCTTGGTCGCTAGCTGGTTATAAGTTGTCTAACAAGTCATGATATCAACCCTGGTGTTCATCTGCATGCTAGTTTCGGCGGTTCAGGCCATTTCGATCGCATTTCCTCGCCAAGATTGTGAGCCGATCTCGGTTCCACTTTGCAGATCGCTGCCCTACAACCTGACACGTTTTCCAAGCTCGCTCCACCTCAGTCAATCTACGGCTGGTAGTAATTTACAGAAATACGACCCTCTAATACGGACAAATTGTTCGAAGTATTTGGTGTTTTTCTTGTGTACTCAATCACTTCCCATCTGCCTCGAGGCTGAAGGGTTACCGCATCCCATCATGCCTTGCAGATCAGTCTGTCACAAAGTCAAGCAAGACTGCATGCCGGCCATTCGCCGTTTAGGCGGAAAATGGCCTCGCAACCACGACTGCAGCTCGTTGCCAGAGAAAAGAGCCGGTGTGTGCCTAACTCCTGACTCTTTTGTTGACGAACCTTCAATGGAAGGTAAGAACTTTTCACATGTTTGTCACTTCTTAAAGAGCTCAGTTTTGGGGACGTTTTGTTGGGTACAGTTTTGTTAATCAAACATTACTCTTGATGTAAGCTTTTTTTTCGAGATTGTCCAATTTTGTGGCTGAGGCTGGGTGAAGTTTTAAATGAACGCATTGAGGAGTTCAGCCTCAAGTGTTCTCAAAACTGAAAGAAGGAAAATAGCGAACTTTGTGTCACTAACGGACTAAGGTTAAACCGAATTTAGGTTTAACCGATCAACAACAACAGCAACAACGACTACGACACCGTTAAATGACCTCAAGCTGAAACTCGTTACTATATCAAATTTTATCGATATTTTGTTTGTTGCTTTTTTAATCCATTAACAGTACTTTCAAAATAGACAAAGAAAGACTTACACGGAAAGAAGCTCGAAAAGAGTAAAGGATACATAATAGGGTTAAGAGAACCGTCCTGCTTAAGTTGTGTATGTTGTTTTTACCCTTTTTTGAAAACTTTTATGGTTACAGATGTAGCATCACTTCCCCATGATTTTATCGAAGAGTAAAAGAACGTTTCCGGTACTGAGTTTATTTTTGGAAGAAGTCCTAAAGTAGGCGGTTTAGCAACAGTCTTCTTGTACTTGACTATTTAAAACCAAGTACACTTGAGTGTTTCAAATATTTATAAAACCCACGAAAGTGTCCCAATAAGGCAAGGTTCAACGCGTTTGTCAAGTATTTTCTTAATCATTTTAATACTGCTATACTCGGATTGGGCTCATTTGTAAACAATATATACATGTATAGTTGTATACTATATTAGTATATAGGCTCGGTTGACCGCACGTTGACTTTAAACAACACTGAAGAACTACTAAATTCAGCAAATCCGTTCTTATCTGCAAGATCTCGCAAGTAAAGATACCTAACTAAATACAACCCTAAATATAAAACATCGCATGTACGAGTGACAACGACTTGATTTATAACTCAGTGCAATATTGTTATACATGCCTCTTATTAGCCGAGTGCGAGGTCCGTACAGCAAGTTATTGACCGAATTCTTTCATGCCGTGAAAACAAGTAAGTAAAAAACGAGGATCCATAACTTGCCATACGGACCGAGCAAACGAGGTTAGTAAGATGTTTGTTATATGGCTTTGTCGATTATTCCACTTTTGAAAAGGCGATCGAAAGCTAGAGGTCCGTATGGCTACTTACGGACCTGGAATTGACCAATCACAGCCCGCGAAATCAGTCAACGATATAATAAAGACACATTAATGTTTAAGTTTAATAAATAGTCCTCGATGAATTCTACTAAATCATTAACAACCGACACTCAATTGTTTTATATGAGTGTTGACCGGGACTCTCCGATTAGCAACTCCAGAGATCTCGACGAACTGTGCCAACATCTTTGAGCGCATACCATTAGTATTAAAGGATAGCTCTCACAAAGAATTACCGCGGTGGTCCAGTGCCACTACTATAGGCCTTCTGTTTATTCTCTGAACAAATTTTCGGACGCGTCGTTTTTACCGATTGGAAAGTGAGACGTAACGCTTTCGAAAGCGATGTATTACATACACCGGATAGATTTTTGTACCGCAAAACTGTTATGTCGGCACGAAAAGCTATGTATTGAAAACTGAACGGGATCTATTAAATTCTAGTAGTTAAATAAAAAAAATCTCCAATTTATCAACCTGTCCATCTTTAAATATTAAAATGAGGAGGTCACATGACGTCTAGAATCTCCTGCATAGTCCAGAATGTTGCATCATGGGGGAAGCTGTCAATCCTGCCGGGAATTAATCAGACAGAGGCGTTTATCGCCAATTCTATGCAAGATTTCTACGCACACCTTTACATATTATTAGTTCTTGGCTGAAAATATGCGTACAGTTTTTTCAAATTGCCTTACAAGGGGGGAATTGGTGAAACACTTTTAATGCGCTTCTAAAAACCGCATATAAGTAAAGCATTGGTTGTTTAGGAGGCCAGAACTTAAAAAAAATTTTTTTTTTCTTCAACAGAAAACTGTGATGCAAGGTGTCGACACCGGCAACCAATGACCTTCCGAAACTACAAACAGAGTAAATTCGACTTTGGTAAGTTGATCAAAGAGTTTTAATTTACGTTATTTATGTACTTCACACGCAATAGAGGTTAGGGCTGAAACTTTTGTAGAAAAGAATGCAGAAGACTTACAATTATCAAGTGCTAGTCTTGAAAACACTTGTGTTTATCTTTTCTTAAAAAAGCCATAGCATTCCTTGTTTTATTGTCAACCTCCACAAGTATCAGTTCGGAAATGAGTTTCTCCTGAAGGATATTCATTTGAAAATATTTCCGTTATTCAATTGAAATAGGAAATTACTTATTTGTGTTTTGACCTTCCGCAAAACGTACTCGGTTGATAATCGATTTGACGAAATATTTAGAATCAATTTAGAAAATGTTTGGATTTAATAGGGGCGTAAGCAGAATATTGAAAAAGTATCTCTTTGATCAAAACAATGAAAAAACAGTTGACTGTTTTGCAAGTGGGACTCGGCCTTGTTTTTATACTTAACCGGATAGCATTCATGTTGTGGTATGAACCATAGCGGATGAGTCTTCTGACACTTGGAACTATTTTTCCAGCAAAAATGTTGGGGCGTTTCGAATGTGACCTGTCACGAACCGGACAGCTATTCTGTTTACACTGCAACCCAGTAAGTGTCAGTGTCGCCACAAAATTCTATCCGATGCAGCTTGTTCAAGTTCTAAAAAGAGGGGGAAGGGCAAACTAAACTGACTTCCAACAAAACATTCCAAAAACTTCTCTCTTATTTGCTTAATGGTAAAATAATAACTGTATAGAGACAGTAGCCAAGCTGGAATCTGATAGGGTGGGTTTGGGAAGCAACAAAATTTTTTGCACCAGCTTTCAACTGAGTTTATATTAAATAGGTTCTAAAGGAAACATTAGTTTTATTTCCATAAAAGCTGTTAAAAAGACTGGTGAATATCAGTGCCAAAATGTGTTCAAACGTGTCACGATTCCTCGGGGTACATTTAACAGAGAAAGTATTGACTATAGTTGTGTCTTCCAGTTTCTTTCAAATGCGTTAAAGCTTGTTTTCTTTCCTTCTTGCAGCTTTTCGTGCAAAACTAAAGCAAGTAACGGTCAAGTTAGACGGTAGTACGGCACTCAAAGTTGAGATTCTGAGAAAAGTTTTCAAATCCAGACGCAGTGGTATTGGCGGTGCAAGAAGCAAGGAAGTTACGATTTGGAGAAATACAAGCTGCAGCTGTGTGAAACTAGTTGCTGGAAAAGTGTATCTGTTTGCTGGCCACCACGATACAGCCGCCAAACGGATGGTTTTGAACTTTGACGGATGGATAAGAAAGTGGAAACGAGATATTTTTTGTCAGATCAGGAACTGGCAAGGAAGATTAAATAAACAGCAGAAGAGGAAAAAGATACTGCTATACAACCGTACGAGAAAAGGTTCGTATTTTCCTTATTATTATTATTGTTATTATTATTATCATTACTATTATTATTATTATTATTATTCAAATAACGTCAGTTTTGGTATCCTGCAGATGATCAGCTACTGGTTTGCGACGTCATAGTGGTGTACAACCGCTATATGTTTTGAATCTTCTATGCAATGTTGAAAAACACAATATATAGAGAAACTTGAAACCGTATCATAAAGAAGGAAAACGTAATTCTATAAACAATATCTAAAACCTTTTATGCGGTTGGTACACAGAAGTGCACAAAAACACCAGCGAGTATAAATATCCCTCGAGTTTATAAGCAAAGATTTCTGCTCGCAGCACAGACCTGTCACCCAAGCTCTGAGCTAGTGTACAGTCAACAATAGACGCAACTAGTCTCTAGATCGAATTTAAGAGATTTCATATGGGAAACTGCGCTTTTTTCACAAACATAGTACGAAACAAAATGTTAAAATAAATCTTGTTGCACTCACTTGTTTATTGTCTGCATATATTGCTTCTTGTGAAATCTAGGGCCATTCTTAGCATTATTTCAGGAATTGTTCATCATTTTTCCTACTGGGGATCTCCGACGATTAAAAGTTCTTAAAACAATGCTTAAAAATACATTCTTTGACTAAAATCTATTTAATATTTCTATATTTTACCACAAACCTCACCACTGCTGCTTTTGCAGCAACTCTATACACCTCTACATGTGTATCGTCTTGTCATCGTACATGCCTGTGAAATCACTGCTTCATGATCATAAGTTTAATGTTGCGACGTTCTTTCGCCAGGCTTTGGTTCTCACAGAAACAGATGCTATGCTTTACAACGTACTGACGTGTAGTTTAAAGAGCTCAGCAATGAAGTGGATGGCAGAGGACGGTAAGATTAAGAATATGAAATACTCAGTGGTTTCCTATGTGACATACACTAACAGGGACCGCGGATTTACTTTGAAAGTGGGGGTCTTGACAAGCGACTCAAAGTGGTGGGGCTAAAGACACTTTTTTTAAGTAACTCTTTACAGGAACCTATAGATAGCAGCCTCTGTCTCCAGTAATAACTTGAGTCAACCCTTTCCCGGTATGCTTTATTTTTAGAACAACATTTTTCCCTTCCCTGTGACGTAAAACAATACACTCTATCTAGCTCTGTTTGACTGATCACTGAACTGTGTGCGTGCGAAACCTTCCCTAAGAGCCGTTCTATAAATAATTGTACTCGGGAAAGGGTTGAATCCAAGGCTTAGTTTAGTTTGAGATGTAGGCTCCTATTGTTGGGCTCCTGCTCTTTAAAATTTTCAAAAAAGTGGTAGAGCAATAGCCCCACCAGCCCCTCCCCCTTCGCAGTCTCTGAATAAAACCCCAGCACTGGGCGATGCGCCTGCCTAACTTGAGTGGGCAAACAAACGGGAGCTTGTACCAAGAACATCCCAAGGTTGAGGAAAAAAGCGAAGAACGTTTGTTTGGGTACTGCACTAAATAATGAAAATTCTTGATTTCACGGCTAATGTTCATCAGTGCAACATCCGTCTATAGTGTTGCGCATGTGCAACTTCGATTTAAAATCCTTTTTTAAATTTGTTGTTATGGTTCTTCAGGGACCGCGGAGCAACTTTGAGATGGGGGGGGGGGGGGGGGGGGGG
>JAOBRG010254871.1:0-16533 GCA_027574985.1 Umimayanthus nakama | reverse complement strand
AGTACGTTAGACAACTGATAGAGTACGTTAGACAACTGATAGAGTACGTTAGACAACTGATGGAGTACGTTAGACAACTGATGGAGTACGTTAGACAACTGATAGAGTACGTTAGACAACTGATGGAGTACGTTAGACAACTGACAGAGTACGTTAGTGAACTGATAAACAAAGTCGAACATCTGATTCAAAAGAGGAAAAAACGTAACAATTAAAAGGTAAATTGAACATGTGTTAACACCTGAAAAGGTTGCCTCAACAGACGATAAGGTAAGTTGACGACCTGATAGCTAGGTTGAACTGTTTGTTGATCGGGTAATGTTGAACACCAGATGGGGTAAAGATAACGACCCTTAGGGTCACTTCAATAGGTGATGCAAGGTAAGTTGAACATCTGAAAGGTTGCGCACCTGATATGGTTATTCAGCAGGTGACACCTGAGGTAAGTTGACCATCTGATAAAGACTGGGTTCCTTCAATACATGAAGGGTTTACTTGACGACGCATACAATGGGTATTCGTGTTTTGCAAAAACACAATGGTATTTTACGATGCTTATGTTTAACTTGAGTTTTGTGAAGCCTCTGTGAAAATTGGAGATTGGGGACTGCATATCTGTTTATTTAACGGCTCCATCTTCCTTCACAGTTACACGAGACAGACCAAGGGCTTGGTAAGACAAAGAGAATCCTAAATAGCATGGCTTTGAGGTAAGTAGCGCCAGCGAAAGTTCCTTGTTTGCCAAGTGCTTTGAAGTTATCCCAACATGAGGGCCAGATATGGGAGTGTGCTGCCCTGTGGAGTTCCATTACCTTGGGCCTTTTATTCTGCTAGTAGTGACAATAATGGGGCTATCCAAATAATGTTGCAATCTAAGAATGCAGTTAAAAACCACGTACAGAATAATTCTTAAACATTTTAATCTTATTTGTAAACTTTAAAGAATTTATCACATTCTATATGTCTTATAACTTTACCTTTTGACTACAACACTCAACTGATAGATAGCTGTAGCTCCATCTGAATGTCAAGGCGCTTGGTATTATATTGGAAAGTTCTACGGGGAAGTTTGGTGAATACTGCTACTATTACTACGTTGTTTTTCATATATCATGAAAGCATTTACTGGGGACGGTCCGATCGTCGCGGTGTTTTGTTGTATTCTTGAACACTGCCGGGGTGATTGGGAATGATTTGGATGATCGCGATTCGCTTGGATGGACACGAGCTACGGAACGATCGGTTACAGTATTTTGAAAAACACTTGCAAAAGATAGGGATGATACGAAATCCTATCCCAAAATGCACTAGGATGCTTGTCGGACCCTATATGGAAACCGACAACCGGCCAGATCTGGGAACGAGATCATGATCGTTCGGAAAAGCTATTTGAAAGAAACAGGGCGATTGTGATGACCAGACTTCATATTGGGGAAGCCGAGTTAAACACTGTTTTTTTTTTAAACATTGGGCCTTTGAAGGAAGCCAGTGTTAAATCAATGCAGAGTTTGATGGATTTATTTAAAATTTGATTAGTGCTTTCAATTTAAGAATAAACTAATAGATGATAGTTTGTTAATTTTCAAAGCGCTATTTAATGCGCACACACACTTTTGAAGAAACCTTTCTCTTCCAGAAAAGTTTAGTTTTGTGGTTCATAAATACAGTCATGCATTGTGGTTAACAAAACGTTTTCCTTCTTGCAGGGTGGCCACCAACAAGTTAATCTTATTGTGCATCATATTCGTCGAGTTAGCCATTCTCGGTGCTGTGGTGTATATTAGATTCTTTAAGAAGTAGATTAACATTTCAATTTAAAGACGTTAGCTGCACAATATTCTCAACTAACAAATAACTTTTTCCAGACATTATTGACGATTCTTACTGAGCGTACCGTCATTTATTCGAAATTTTGAACCATTTGGTAAAAGTCCGCGAATGACAATTAAAATTGCTTGTTTTGAAGAGTACGGGTGCAAGTACTTATCTAATAATTGAAAATTATAGAGTTAAATTTTTACCTATGAAAATCCAAGCAAGCAAGCTTGGCTTGTCTTCAACTCCGAAACTTATATAAAAAAAGGATGGCAAACAATCAAATTTTGAAAAATCAAGAGATTATGTTGTTGCAAGATTGTAAATATTCTGCATCGTGGCCTCCAAAGCAGCCACCTTCTTTTCGGGTTGGTCCACCTCTTTGGAGACAACTCTTGCGCGTAACCAGATCAAAAATATTTAGTAATGAATTACAACGTTTTAAGGTCGTAACAGAGATATCAGTTCCAGCCTCTTTTGGGTGAATAGATATCAAAGGAGTTATTCATAAATGTAATCAAGGCAACATCCTGGGTTGTGTATAGCGACCACTTATTATGAAATCGATACATTTTAAAACATAAAGCCATTCATTGAAAACAAACAATGTTTCATCTGATTTGGCATGCATGTGTAATAAAAAGATAAGTGTAGCCTGAATTAACGATCAAATTGATGCATGGGTTTGTCATAATTCTAAGTAGCATCTTCAAAATGTAAGGGAAATAACAAAGCACATATAAAAAAAATACAAAGGAGTTAAGCTTTAAATTCACGAGTTAACTACATTTAGATATCTTGAGGCATGCATTCGATATGCCCATGTGTTCAAGAAAACACGGAACACCATTTGATATCTAAAACAAGACAGAACAACACGCAATACTTAAATGTGCTGTTTGGTGTTAGTGGTTGGAGAAGAAGTAATGAACATACCACACAGCAGTTTTGATAAGTGGTTTAATATCGAAGTCTCGAAACATGAATGGTATACTCTGCTACGTTAAATCAAATATAAGTTGTAGTTCTTGGAGAGCGAAGGCGGTATGTCCGTCAATACTGCAGAAGACTGATTGTGACGCACGCAATTGTTGCAACGTGTCCATAAAAGATGGAAACTGTTTAACATAATTCAATTGCATTTTTTTTTAAAATTAAATCGCGATCCTTTGTCCGATCAAAATGTGACCAAATAAAAACCGTTTGTTTTGGTTTCACAATGCAATCGCATAACGAGAATTGTCACAGTAATTATTTAACTGTCAATTATGTAACAATCCTAGAGCATGGTAGTAGCGACAGAATCGGATGAGGTATTTCGTGTTTGATCTATCTATAGTCTACATAGCAAGGTCCCTCTTTTGAAGGCAGATCTTGTCTTTTCTGCTTAAGATGGCAGTAGTTCCTTGCAATCTCCTTAGCTTAATGTTCATTCCATATTAGAAATCTTATTGTATTGCATTAAAAATGGCCAGTCTCAAAGTGTGTTTTCTAAAAAAGTGTCTCTATAATTTACACAAGCATACATGTTAATTGTACTTTATTCAATTTGACTGAATATTACAGTGATCAGAGATTCCTGCTATGGTTATGTGGCAAATTATGTGCATAGTGTTCATAAATAAAATTCTTCAAAATTTGTTCCAAACGACTCACCTTGTGTTTAAAATTTTCCAATTAAGTATAAAATTCAACAGTTTTGCAACTTAAGGTTCTGGAGTACAATGCGATGTCGACACGCATATGTTGCAGTTAATTTTAAATTTTTGTTAATTTTTGTTTTTAACTAGTTAATTTTTTTCTAACTAGTTACATTTTTTCTAACTTGTTAATTTTTTCCTAACTAGTTTAAATTTTTCTAACAAGTTATTTGGGGTTTTTTTCTTACTAGTTAATTTTTTTCCAACTAGGTAGTTTTTATCTGACTAGCTAAATATTTGGATAATCCTCTCTAGCTCAGTTGGTAAGGCAGTGGACTAGTGATCCAGAGATGAAATGTAAGGTGGGTGTTAAAGCACAAGTAAGGACCATCGGTGTTCGGCATTAAATAAAGACAAAAATACCTTGAGAAATAGGGTTAGGATAAGTTCAGGGTAAGGGTTAGGGATAGGAATGGAGAGAAGAATACATTTTGGTTTATGACAATTTGTGGTTTAAAAAATTAACTAGTTAGAAATAAAATTAACTAGTTAGAAAAAAAATAACTAGTTAAAATTAAACAAAACGTTTGTACGGGGACTAAGTTTGGTACATGTAGTTGTTAATAAAAGTGTTGCCTGTTTAAGGTCACTGACATAATTTCAGTTTGGTGAAACTTCGTGCAGTGAATGGCCGAAAATATCCGTCGGAATCGAAAGGCAGGCAGGAACAATCTGTAAATCAGTTTTAGCATGGATTGGATTTCCTGAGTTGTCCGTCCACTAATTAAATGCAACGCAACGTTGCTGCTACGCCAGGAACCTGATGCTCATCTTGGAGTTGAGGTTAATGTTCTCCATCACCTGGCGACAAATAGAGAATTGGAAATAAATCTTATTATCACAAAGTTTTGTCATGACAGTTTACATAGGTGAAACGAGATCCACACCCCAAAGACTTTGCGACATCATTGTACATTTTAACTGATGACAAGAGCAAAAGAAGTTCAAATACTGATCTGCTTAAATCGTCCAAGATCGTCACCAGTTGAAATGATAAAAAAATCTTTCAGCATAGGAGTAGATCATCATTGGCCTTTTCAAGGGCCATTGGTTCTGATCTTTGGGTAAAAGACATTTTCAGTTAATGCTTTTGACATGTACTTTTATTCTGTGCGTTCTGGAAGCTAAGTGTCTTCAACATGTTCAATACCCTGTCTGGTGCTACTTTCAGTGACTGTAAATTTCAGACTTCCCCCAATCCCGTAAAACCTTAATGACCATAAAAACCCTTATCACCTGGGAATTACTCGCCAGATAGGCAGAAGAAATGCAATTTAAATGATGATGGTGGTAAAAATGATGACTGTCTACCTATATCCACAAAAGCTTAAATACAGAACTTTATTAATAATGACTGCATGTGAAAAGAACTATCATTGATCTGAACTTCCCTTCTTCCCAATTACTCCTTGTGCACCTTTGATTCGAAAGCGTTTGCGCGGCTGCCATTTCTCTTTTCTGATGAAACATTTGAGGTTATTGAGGGCAAAGTTTCTCGACTATGTGAATATGTTTGTCGTGGAAAAGAAAGAAAACTTACATAAGCATTAAGTATTATTCTTGTCTTTAAATCCAAAATTTGATGATTGTTGCTAAAGTATAAAACTAACTCGCTAAACAGCAGTGAGTGGTCCACTGCAGCCTACCACACTGTACCTTGGAGAGCTCTTCAAACGATATCATCCCATCGTTGTCTTGATCAGCGTCGTCGATGGCTCGCTGGGCGATTCCTCCCAGCTGTTCATCACTGATGTTCACCCCAACCATCATGCGCAAGATCTGACAAACAAACAAACAAACCAACCATTTCATGGCAACTTACAAAACAGGCCAATGTTTTACAATTGGACAAAAAATAAGATAAAAGAGAGAAAAGAGGAGTTCCTTGCAACCAACCATGTTTTAACTCTAGGATAACATGCCCATTACAACCATACATAAACAACACATACAAATATTTAATTAAGCTTTTTCAAACTTCCCTATGAATGTAATCTTTCTTTCATGTCCGTCTATAAACAGATATTTGTGAAGACTTTTACAACTGCCACCTTTTCACTACAGCATAAGTAATACATGTAAATAGCTACCAAACAATCTTCCTATCTGACGTCCAGGTCTATGCAGCTTTCACTTGAATATACTATTTACATGTAATCTGCAACCAACTGTTAAATGACTTGACATGTAGGTTTCATCCTGCTATTTACAGGGTTGGTAAAGTAACACAGTTTTACATGTATTACACATGTCATGTAAATGCCACTACTTTCCCTGAATTCCAATAGCTTTATTGTGCAAAATCCATGTCCTGAAATCCGATTGAACACAAATTTGTTTGCCATCCATGGTTTGAGAACGATTTGACCCAGTCAGCTAAGCTGTATCAATGAGTACCATTTTACTGGGGGGTTAACCTGCAATGGATTAGTCTCAGACATTCAAGCATTGTTAGGGACCATGGAGCAACTTTGAGATTGGGGGGCACTGTTAGTGACTCAATATTGGTGGGCACAAGACACTTTTTCATACTAACTCTTTATAATGTGCATGTGCCCCCATCCCCCCTGCTCTGTGGTCCCTGACTATGGAAACAAGAGATAAGTACCAGCCTTGTGGGCTACTTGGGAAATGGTTCAAGTACATAATTATGATTTGAGTAAATAAACCAAGCTTTGGTTTGAGCAATTCTCCTTTAAAATGTAATTTTGTGATTTTTATAAGAAGATATTATCAGGAGAGGTGTTTGTAGGGCCAGTTGCATGTACAGACACATTGTGCCAACATTACTCACCCCCAGTAGATCGTCCTTTGATATTTTTCCATCCTTGTCCAAGTCATAAATTTTGAATGCAACTGGTAAAATTTAACAAAAGACATTACAGTTATGTTAGCACGCTTCAATGTATTCAGACTGCCTTCTGGGGGCCCACACCCAAACCAGAGGAATCCTCTTGGAGTTAACAGAAGAAGAATTAAAGCAAGAATCAAAATACAGGAGTAAACTAGTGTATGTCTAAAACATGGTAGACCAAAACATTGGCACCTTTAATAATGTGTTATATGTCCTAACTGAAAGTCACCACTTTCACAAAACTTTATTGTTTATTCAGTTGCACAGTATTAATTAAATAAGTTATTAAACCAAAAAATCTCTCCTGAATTTTTGGAGGCACATAAAAAATTTTAAGTAAAAATATTTTTTGGAAAAGATGTAGTTCATTGTGTTTAGTGCTGAATCTAGTGCTATTTGATTCATACAAGTTTAAGGAGAATTGAATTTGATTCCCTGGGTTGGGGCTCCCGGAAAAAGATGCTCCTGAAGTTTTGGAGGCACATAAAAAGTTTTAAGTAAAAATATTTTTTGGAAAAAATGTAGTTCATTGTGTTTAGTGCTGAATCTAGTGATATTTGATTCATACAAGTTTAAGGAGAATTGAATTTGATTCCCAGGGTTGGGGCTCCCGGAAAAAGATGATTTTTTTTTGGGGGGGGGGTGGTCTGAAAGTTGAGCTGAACCCTAACCCTAAAAAAATACCAATTTTAGGCCGATTTGGTACCCTAAAAAAATACATACACATCAAACACGGTACCCTAAAAAACAGAGGTTTTTCCTTATAAAAAAGACATATACAATAACATTATAGCTTTATCATTTGTCATTCATTGCTTTGTTTTATTTGCTTTGTTTTGTTAATTTTATTGGGAATCATACTACACATACAAAAAACTGAATAAACGATGTTCAAAAAGGACAAAAAAAGCAAGAGTACCAAAGGGAAGAGGTTTGTACAAATGGTACTCGTGCACAAGCTTCACATTAGTGTTATTAATTTTTTCATTCAATTTTACAGAATGATAGAGTTCACAATAAATAAAACAATCTCTCTTTTTACCGGCGTTTTCAAAGCATTTGTTTTAGTAAAGAGCACAAATTGCCCCTGAAAAAGCCATGACATCACATTCATACCCTAAAAAAATATGCAGGCTCGAAACTAACACCCTACAATTTAAAGACATACACAGCTTCCAAAAATGATATCCTTAATAAACTTTTGGACCCCCCCCCCCTGTCATATTTTTTCAGGAGTCCTGACCCTGGGATTTCACTTATCTAGTGGAACAGAAAGTTTTTAAACTTATTTCTCAGAATTATATGATGGACTTTCTTGCCAAAAATCTGCCGGTTTTGGGAAAAATAGAAAGTTTTAAAACTTTAGGTCTTTCTTCCTTTTTGTAGTTATAATCATATCAAGTGTTTTCCCTCTCAATTGATTTTCTGTTAAACATTTCGTATCAGTTAAAAGAATATATAAAAATTCTAATGACAGCTCCTCATAAAAGTCTTTTCAGTGCCATGTTACAAACATTTAAATTATAAAGGTTAAAAACCCAAACAGGCAAAAAGGTTGGTCAGGAGGCTATCTATGGTTAGCATATACCAAACCAGTGAATAGAGTTTTTTGCGTGCTCTTATTGGCTGTGTGCAGTCATGCAAGCCAGAAATATCCCAGCTCACATGACTACACATGGAAGTGGCAACATGGCGTCCTGGTTTCCGAAATGTTTAAGTAAAGCTCAAAGTTCGAAACAAACGAGAAATTCATCCCAATAAGTAAAAAGAAAGCGACGAAATCCGGTTTGGGTGTTTTCCGAGGTAAAAAAGTTTTGTTTTCAAACATTCTACGTCTCAGTTTTATAAGAGATACAGAAATCGTAAAGCTTACCGGTACATGAAGCAATTGTCATTTTCCGGTTTGTTTATCGGTTTCAAAATATGGCATAAAAATACGAAGATTGTATTTTTGCTTCACTGATTGACTGGTTTGTTACATGCTTACATAATTATTCACCTCAGTGTTGGTGAAAAAGCCCAGTATACAGTATATTCACCTTGCCGCATTCCTGGCTCGGTGAATATCCTGGCCTATTCACCTCCACTTCGGCGAATAATTGCTGGTAATACCAGTGTTACCGGCTGGCAGAGGACTCAAACTTGGAACCTCTGGATTACTCATCAGCACTTTAAACCACTTAGCCGGGCTGCTTCATGATTTAAAAATGTTTCTACAGATTTTGAGAGATAAGCTATAATGGCCGAATATATAGTGACCGTTTGTTGATCGGTAGTTCCTGTAGTAGTGACAAGCAATTTGCAAAAGAATACATCATGTAGTTTTCTGCAAAACTTACACTTCAATTTCTCTTCTCTACTGTTCAATGGATTCTCAGTTTTGCTTTCAACTGGCCGGAATCTAGCAAGTGTTCTCATAAACTGTTTGAAGTTGCACTCCTCCCCATTTTCTCTGAAAATGAGACAGAACCAGATTTTAGTCATTTTGTCTTATAAACTAATACTAAACACATTCTTATACCAAACCCAACAATTTAGACAAATCAACTAGCTGTGACTCACATATTATCATCTGTCAAAAAGAAGGCGTCCACAATCCTGTCCCCTAGTGGGTTGATTGCTAACTCGGGTATCCTCAAAAAATCATCTCGGCTGCAAGAGATATTAAAATCAGTGACAAAAAATATTATCTTTACACTGGATGCCTGCTACTCCTTGCTCTTTATTGTAATAGACCAGTTTCATATTCCAAATTGCCACTGATTACAATAACTATAGACTTGCTTTTACAGCACGTGCCTCAACCTGACTTTAATATCCATAAATTCCAGAGTGCATATGAGCTATTCACAGCTCTGTGTATTGTTGAAGATTCAGATCTCGCCGGTATTGGTAAATTTTAAAATCAAGACGAGGCTCATGCTGTAAAGACAAGTCTATAGTCATTGTAATCAGCGGCAACCGGGAATACGAAACTGGTCTATTGCTAACTATATAATTATATAAGAATCAGTGAGCACACACTGTTGGGTTTGACTGTTATTCTAGTCCCAGCGGATAGAGGGGGTCTATTATAGTCTGGCGATTTGGCGGTTTGAGTCTTTTTTGCGCGCGGTTTACGGAAAAATGACCAATTTTAGTACGGTTGGTGGTTTGAAAAACAACATGCGGTGACGGAAAAATGGCGTTTTTCAGTCACGGTTTGCAGTTGTGTATCATATTTTTGTGCGGTTTACGGTGAATTCAATTATCTAAATTGGTTTTAAATAAAAACCTTACTTCGGAATTTCAAACACGCGCTTTAATCTGGCCTCGTGGCCACTCATGCTGGTCTGGGCGGTTCGGCCCTCTCGATCTCAGGCCCTCTCGGTGTCCTACGGAATTTTTTTGCGTCGCCGGCACATGCACAAACAGAAAGCAGTGTTTTGCAGCAGGTCAAGGGCCGTCTAAAGCAACATGGAAACAGAAGACGAAGGTTCGAATATAATAAGGTGTGTGGCGTTATCAGTAACATAAATAGGACAACTCGCAGCTGTGAATTTTATGGAGACCGAGTGTCATAGAAGCACTGCAATAGTTAAATAATTGACACTTACATCATCATGAACTGAATCCTGAATGCTTAAAGTCTCCCTTGGCTGTTAACCATCGATAGAGGTAACATAATTTCGCATTTCTCAACATATAATGTGTACTGAACACATTTTTATTAGTGAAAGCTATCTAGATAGGCAACCAACCACATTGATACATGTTTGAAGTCTATGATACGGCGGTTGCGGTTTATAACCCGAATTGGCGGCGGTTTACGGTGTGAAATGAAAAAACGCGGCGGTTTACGGTATGCCAGACCCCCTATAATAGACCCCCGATAGAGATTTCTGAGCCAAATGTTCCGAGCAATGACTACAATCCATCCAAAAATGTGGTGTTCAATAGTCAAGGGAATCATAGGCTTATGCCTTCTAAGGCTTCATTTGAAAAAATCTAAAGAATTTTGAAGTTGGGGGGTTACAGGACTTCTAAAACATTATACCGTATACAGATTTGAGTTCAGAAATAGCAACAGCAAACTATTAACTGCTCCTTTCCTTTGAATGAAAAGACCATATTATTAGCTGGTAGCCTGTGAATCATTCTCAGATGATCTGATGTTTGTTTTGTTCCTGTTCCTGTAAAAATAAGGCAGAGAAGCCCCATGGCCATCTCCTAACCTCGTTAATTTCTCTGTTGCCAGCAGGGTTGTCGTGATGGTGCAGTGGTTAGCACACCCGACTAGTATCCAGGGGAGCAGGGGTTTGAATCACATTCGTGGCAACATGCTTTTTCTTTTGTATTCGACATTTATGTATTCAGGATGGTTTCCTTCATTTACTCATAATTATATATATACAATATGCCTCATCCTTTTGGATCCTCTAGCCGTGTTGATTCCTAAGTTGGTTTACCCTGTGAATCATTAACTTGATCCTTAGGTTGAAAGGTATGCGTTACAATTTATAGGCTTTCACATCCAACCCTAAGAAAAAACTGCCCAGGAAAACTCGCATACACGTCAACACTCCATAAGATAGCTATGTTGCCAGCATGGTTGTCGCGGCTGTGTAGTGGTAACACACCTGACTAGTAATCAGGGGGCCGTGGGTTCAAGTCCCATTGGTGGCAACATGCTTTTTTTTGTGTATTCAACATAATTTATATATATACATATAGTTTTGATTTGGAAGTATTTTTCTTTCAAACAATCACCCTTAACAATGCATCAGGACAGTAATCGTGCCATATTTAGTTCCTTATCTCCAAAAGCTTACCAAAGAGTTCCACTGTTTGACTTGTCGAGGCTGGAAAATCTACTGTACAGTCTAGAGATTTGATTGGGCGAAACTGCAAATTGCAAATATGCATGATCAACAGTTGAACATTATAAATTTAGCAACAATCTAACTAGATAAGTTTAAAAGTTCGTATTACGTAAATTGTGAATGTGATAGCTACAATGTCTGAAATATAGGCAACTTGCATAGTCATCTAACACTACAAATACAATACAGTTCAGGTCTAACCGTCTACATCTCGTCATTGACCTATTGCAGATCATGTGAGAAAGAGTTCGTGTAATAAAGTTTCTTATTTGTTCTAATAATGATATAAGATAAGTCTTCGATTAAATTTAAAAGCAAAAATTCCGAAGAGACAAAATTATTTTAATTCAACTAGAACTCACGACACATAACAGAAATTTGATCTCGAGATGGATAACGAACTGGTAGACCACTCAACTAGAAAGTACTTTATCTTTAATTGCCCACTAAACCAGATTTAGGCCAATTTCGATGATAAAGTACTGAAATTCGACATATATGAATTATATCCCAAAATTAAAGAAAAGACAAAAATCCACTCACATCCCGTTTCTTGCTGAATTTCTGCAACGTCATCATCTTGAAGAAGGATGGAAGACTTGAGGCCCATGTTTGACCAACTCAGTACTTGTGTATGATGTCCAGAAACGTTTTGTTGCAGGTTACAAATCAAGATATTCGTTTCTTCATTTTTGTTTTTTACAAATGTTTTACACTGTTCTCACTCAACGAAAGAATGAGCCAGCGATGCACAAAGAGGAGCACGCGCAATAGAACAACCACAGGAAACCCAGGCTCGAAGGTGCGTGCACCCGAAACCCGCTCATTCTTCAACTACAGCTACATTCATTCTCCCACTCTGCCCATATTTGCCCTCATATGTCTTTATCTTTTCATCTTTCCATATTTGCTCTCTGCAATATACAATTCGCCTTCAATTTTCCACACTTGCCTTCATCAATCTTCATCTTACTTCATCTGACTTCTTTCAGCCTCACCTTTCATTAACCTTCATCTGTCTACATTCGCCATTATCATTCTCAATTCGTTTTCAACTACCCTAATTCGCCTTCATCTATCTTCATTCAAATTATCTGTCTTCGTTCACCTTCATCTGTCCTCATCTGTCTTCATTTGTCTTCATCTGTCTTCTTTCACCTTCATCTTTATTCGTTCGCCTTCATCAATCTTCATTTGCCCTGACCTAGTTTTCATTCGCCTTCATCTGTCTTAATCCAGATTCATCCGTCTTCATCCAGCTTCATTAGTTTTCTTTCTACTTTACTATCTACATCGCCATCATCTCACTTCATTTGCCTTCATCTATCTACATTGTATTCATCTATCTTCTTTCGCCTTCATCTGTCAGTCTTTATCTTACTTCATCGGTCGGCACTAGATAACATAGGGTGTGAGGGTATATGAAGACAGATGAAGCAGAGATGAAAGAAGCTGAAGCAGGATGAAGATATATGAAGTCAAATGAAATAGATGAAGGTGAATGAAGACAAATGAAGCAGGATAAAGACAGATGAAGCTGGATAAAGACATATGAACGCGAATGAAAAAAGATGAAGACGAATGAAGACGAATGATGATGAAGACAAATGAAGCAGGATAAAGATAGATGAAGGCGGACGAAGATGGACGAAGTAGAATAACTGCGACAGATGAAGCAGGATATAGACAGATGATTACGAATGAAGACGAATGAAGGCGAATGAAGACAAATGAAGGCGAATGAAACCAGAGGAAGCAGGAAGAAGTAGAATGAAGACAGATGAAGGCGAATGAGTATAGATGAAGGCGAATGAAAAAAGATGAAGGCGAATGTAGACAGATGAAGGCGATGAAGATAGATAAAGGCGAATGAGTATAGATGAAGGCGAATGTAGACAGATGAAGCTCGATAAAGACAAATGAAGCAAGATGAGGATAGATGAAAGCGAATGAAGATAGATGAAAGCGATTGTGAATGTGACTACAATCGTCACAGTAGCGTATCCAGCATCTTGCAATCATTGGGATGGCCAGACCTATAGTCGAGAAGGGTAAGCGATCTCACAATATTCTATAAAATCCTGCAGCTTCGAGTTTTCAGACTTGCTAAAACTTTTCAAAATGAAAGAAAGATTTACAGCCGGTATTTACACTCGCGTTTCTTCCCTTTCTTGAACGATTCGCCATTCTCTCCTTCAGCTATTTCGACACTTCGTTATGTATTCCGCAAAGCAGGCCCGTAGGCAGGGGGGGTGAACGGGGTGCGCACGCACACTCCCAGGAGCAAAAAAGAACTGCCTGATGGGACCGTAAACGATTTTAAATGATACAGAAAACAACGCGGTGATAGTACAATTGACAATTGCAATGCAATGCCAGCAGTCCGGAGACCTCAAATTTCTAATTTTTTTTCCCGGGGGAGCATGTACCCGGAGCCCCAAAAACCCAAGCAGAATGTCCAACCGTCCAGAATTAGGAGAGATTGTCCCGAATTTATTTGAGAATCCCGAATCCCGACTCGGCTTCAGTCTGGGCACGAGTATCCTGATTTTGAAGAACAGCTCCCACAAACTAACAAGTATGGAAATATGTTTATGTTAAGTTATTACCGAAATATTTGTCAGCATATTAACAAACCGCTTAACTTGGATATTCAGGTGAACTCGGTCCGAGTTGCAGTCATGATGAATGACGCGAGAACTACAAATTGAAATCGTATAACGATGCTGAACTGTTCGATCCGAGGGCTTTCCATCATTCCAGCATTTCTAAATCAAACATTTTGCTACTAATTTGCCGATTCTTTTACACCATGACCCTGTGAGATACTAAAGACCAATCTTTTCCCACGAGATAAAACTACACTGCGCTTTTTATGGTCATTCGTGTATAAGAAATCAGTATCGTAATTTGCGAGCATTAACAGGTAGGCCTTTCCACAAGTTGCCAGTAAAATAGCCAAAAGTTGCTCAAAAATTTGTAAAAAGATGCCCAAAAGTTGCCCATTTTTCCCAAAAGTTGCCCAAAAGTTGCCCAATTTGGGAAAAGTTGCTCAAATGTTGCCTGCCAAAGACTGGCTAGGGGTCACCCACAATGTGAATTTAGGCTGCTAAAAATGTCTGAATTCAGTGCTTGTTATGTCTGCAGTGATGTTATTACTTAGTTGCTTGATAACAACATTACCATAACTAATGAACTGTGCCAGTTAGAGTCAATCAGTCCTCACTTCATTATCACAACTCAACAAAAGCATCAACAAAATCAAAAGATATGCTACATGAGCACGTGCCTTGTAGTTCAGGCCTGTCTAAATAATACATCATTTACACAGCATATTTAGAACTGTCACCATTGGATCAAGCAATATCTAAAGTTTACACTTTCTTCGTTGACTTCCATTGAAACTCAACATAACCGAGGCCTCAACAGTTTCTTCTAAAGCAGAGTCTTGTTGCTTATTGAATAATGATTCCATCACACTGAAAACCCGTTCAGCTGCTGCTGAACTGGGTTGGACAAGCAGCACTTTCTTGACAACTGCAGACCAGTGTGGGGGTTTTACTATTACTTGACCACCATGCTACTTTATCACTTTCAAAAGTCATTTGAACGCCATCTGCTTTGGCAAGGTGGCGTGGAAGCTCATCGACTAGGGAAGCTATAGTGGCATCATCGTCAAGAAAACTGAAGTTTCTCAGTTCCTCTACAGATGCAGCAGTGGGACGCAGCTGCTGTACTTGAATAGGGCAGCATAAGCGGGCACTTCGGAAAGCTCGGACCACCGAATGAAACTCGTTGCTAAACTTCTGCTGAAAAAATCTAAAACCAGGATTTATGCAAGCTTTAGCTTGCATAGTAAGTTCGTTAAAAAGCCTTTGGTCACCATCTGCTCGTTGGCGGGCCAGTGCCTCAACACTTAAATGCTAATAAAAACCTTCAAACGGCGAAATAACAACAAAAAGATCCTACAAGTAAGAAAGTTGCTCGTAGCGAAAAAAGTTGCTCGTAAGCAAAAAAGTTGCCAGAAAAATGAAAAGTTGCCCAAAAGATGCCGAGCAACTTGTGGAAAGGCCTAATGGAAGATTCCTCGGTTTGGCCTAGCCTCCTCCGCAGGCAACTCTTGTTTAAACGAGCGGATATGCTGAGTGATGGCAAATGAGCTTAATGAGGCAAAGGCAAAAGCTTGAATGAGGCCGAGGGCATTGAGAGAGGTGGGGAAAGAGAAAGGGGAGAGAAAGAGTTCTCCCTTCATTTTCTCTCTCGTCCTGAGGCCGCAAACTCGCGGCTTCGCCGCTCGTTTATTAATTTGCTCTTTTAAATATTTGAGTTGCCTGCGGAGGAGGCTAGGTTTGGCCGTATGGCGTAATGCAGGTGGGGCAGTGGGGCTTCGCCGCTCATTTTTCACTGATATACTGATCTAAGGAAAAGGAAAAGATTGCTCGCAGTCTAAAATTCTTGTTGAACGGTGATTAGTACCAAATGTTCCAGCTACAGAGTCAAGAAAAGAGATTATTCCTCAATTTCGTTAAAAGACAAGACTAAGTTTACATAATGATCAAAAAGTAGCTAAAAGTGTGTGATCTTGCAGTTGAGCAAGTTTTTATTTTTCTGAAATTGGAGACCGACGATCACCTAGGCGTGGCAAGGCGTGATTTGTTTATGCATCTTTTGTGATCACCCAGCTGAACGGATAATGTTACAAAGGTCATGCGTTAAGTCGACATCCAGCCAAGCCTTTTGCTGAGCTTCAGGGTTTGCTGTTCGCCTGGCAGGCTTAAGCAAATCAGTTTAGCTTATTCTGACTTGAAATTCTGCTTGCATTTTCATATATCATAATTCATTTTGCTTGGAGAAACCTTATCTTATTAAAACAGCATGGATCAGATCGCTCAGCCTGCATAGCAGGAGAGGACCTCACTGCTTGTGATTCCGAGCGAGACCTCATTGCTTGTGATTTCGAGCGAACAAAAGAAAACTAAAAAGCCGAAACCGGACCGAAGAGCGACTGCTACGCAGGCTAGCTCAGTTGCAGAACATGCAATAGGCTTACCGACAAGCAATACTGCTCGCAAAATAGATAATTCTACCGGTCCCGCCAACATTGTGCTTGCTTCCCGAAGAGGTCTAGATCTGTTCTGCTTGAAGTCGAACTTCTGCAGCAGAATTCACTTCAAAAATCAATCTATCACAAGGGCAGCGTCGAGCAAATACTCGGCGAAAATGGTGTGTACGCGCTGTCCCAATCCTGTTCTCCATTTCTTCTCCTTCCAGGAGAAGAAACAAACTGATGACCTCGCTACAC
>JAOBRG010254760.1:0-16535 GCA_027574985.1 Umimayanthus nakama | reverse complement strand
TAAAGCGCTGCGATTCGCGCAAATGAGATGTAAACTGTTGCGCGTGACGTCAGATGTCCATGCATTCTGCCCTATGTCGATCGGCAGCATGTACTGCAATGTCACCAAAGTGATGGGTCTAGTTCGTAATCTATTTGAATTTGCAATTTTTGGTATTTTAGTTCGTTATAATCGAACTGGACCCAGCTTTGCAAAGGGTGGGTAACTTTGTCCAGTGGATTAATCCGTATACGATGGATAAAATTTGTTTGCTGTTTAATTAAAGTTAAGAACGCGCCAATTTTATGCATAAGATAGGGATTTATCCGCTGGACGAGGTTTTCCTCTCTTTGTAAAACCGGGTCCTCGGGTGTCTACAAACAAAATGCTCAAATGTAAAGTTATCACTTACTTCTACAAAAAAATGCTTTATTTACTCCTTCAAAAATTAAAAGGAATCAAGTGGTAAGCATTATTTACAATTTGTTTCACTGCGTTTTAGTAAGTACGGTATGTGAATCTAAGCAAAAGAGAGAACAACTGTCGGTTATACAAAAATAATCTGCATTCCAGATGGCATTAGCAATTCTACTCCGACTTTAGCTAATACTGGTGATATCTGCCCACTCTACTTATACCATTTCAAATTCTTTCACCATGCACTTGTTAATTAAGAACTGCCATTTTCAAGGGTAATTTCTACTTTGTCTTTATAAAAAACTGATTCAACTTATTCATATCCCTTATCGATTGTTTGGACAGTAAAAATAACGAGCATGCATGCACACGGTATTTGTTTTTATCAGCATTTTTCCTCCTTTTCCGTTTTACCCTTGTTTAACTATCCCCTTCTGTTGCAAACGCTTATTTTACGCTGCTAAGTTAACGTCGGCACTAAATTCAGCCGGAGAAAAACACAGAGATTTGAACAACACACATCACTGTATTCAAACATTTGCCTGTGTGCTCCCCGTTCCGTGCAAGCCTGTGATTAAAACTAAGTAACTTGAACTAACTGCTTAATGTAGTAGTTTGAATGTGACTAGACGTAGTGCCGTGTAAACGGCCTAAGCGATAACTTCTTAGCGATAACCCTAGGAAGGAAATGGGCCCGCAGAGATTCAAACTCACGACCATTCTTGCTCGACCAATGGGTTACAAGGCCAGGTGAATGAACTACTGCATGTATATTCTTACTAGTGCTAAGACAAACCTTGCTGGCTACCCCTTCACTGAATATTTCATGGTCTAGGTTTCTTTTAAGCTTTCCACGTATTTTAAATTTTGTTCTATAGTTTGTTTTTAATGCTGTCAAACTACTTGTTCGTACATAACGTTTACATTGTAAAGTGTCGATGAGGACAGAAAGATACAAAATGCTTGCATGTATATCCTATCTTAGTCCCTATTTTACAGAGTTTAAGTAAGGATTTTACTATTCCCGTCCACGCAGCTAGGTTAAAATAAGCTTCAATCAGAACCACTGTTTTATCACACAAATGTTACGCGATGTTGGGAACACTGTGGACAAGGTGGTTTCATCTCGATTGTGCCAACTTTTTTATGCACCTTTCTTGTGCGACTGCACTTCCGTGTTTCCAAACGCACAGAAATAGTTTGGCTCATGAATCACTTAAGTGACAACATCTCAAGAACTCTTGGAGCTTGAAGAAATATCGCCATTACTGACACAAAACTAACAAGTAATCCAACAAATAGAACCACACGATCTAAGATTTTTGCAGCGCTTTGCCATTCTTTAGCATTGTGCTCAACGTCATCAGTAGATTTGATGTCATTGGGTATTAAGTCTTCCTCGTGGTTGTTTAGTATTGCGGTTTCTTTAACACTGTTCTCGCACTTGCACTCTCCTGCCAGATTCCTGGCGATTTGATGTTCCTCACCACCGGTTACTTCCTCGTTATTTATAACATTGAACGATTTGGATTCTGAAAACTTGCCACATGCGCATCCATTGTAAAACACTTTCCGCTGAGGAAATTCCTTTAGTTGTATTAAAACTGGATTATATTGAGCCGCTCGATGACCTTTAATCATGACCAGCTTCCCAAAACATCCAAATATTATCTTCCTGAACCAGGCTGGCATTTTGGTCTTGCGGTGATGAAAGTTGATGATAAATGCAGTAGCAATCAAAGCAATTCCAATCTCCGCGATCCCGGTCGCATAGTAGTTTGCTGTTGGAAAGTGGAGAGAAAACACATTTTTACTAACTTAGTTATGTAGCATTCAACGGTACTTAACACCTGAGTTCTGTGCTGCGATTGTCCCATTTGACAAACAACATGAAATCGATTGGTACGAAAGTGTCACACAAGCACAACGTACTAAACACTGTTAGTGTCGTCAGTAGTGTGCTGGCTAAAACGAACAAAATGTTTTTGATCTTGCAAAAAGTATCATCATTACTCAGAAGACCGGTTTAATGAATCGCAACAAGCTATACTGTACAACTGAACATAAATTGCAGAAAAAGATTCTTAATCTGTGCGGTTTCTGTACTACTCGTAGTGTTAACAATTAACAACAGCTGAATTAATAGAGGATATGTCTCAAACAGTTATTATATAAACAATGCCATTAATACCACATTTAACAGCTTATAAGAGTTTCTATCGTTTTGAATAGTGCCATCTTTTTCTTTGCAAAACCACCAAGAGAGCTTGTTATAGTCAACGTCCGTTAACGATTACCCTTAATTGATTGCAACAAATGTTTGCTGTTCGAATAAAAACAACACTTTAAAGAGTTTTAATTCTATAAACATAACAATCAGTTTAAGAACTTTCAAGCAACAACAGCAACCCATCCAGATAGTTTGTAATTAACTGCAGTTGAGCAATTACCCATTCAATAGCTGCGCTAACGCATCCAACAGCTTGCTATTTGACTGTTGCAACTTGTTAAAAATCTACTCATTAACTGTAGCAATCCATTCAACAGTTTGCAGTCAACTCTTAATCTCATTCAAAATTTTATCGTTGACCACAGCAGCCACTCCAAAAGCTTCGGATGAGCTGATACAGCCTGTATTTGACTTACCTAAAAGGGGAATGTTTTTAGAGTCGACCGGCAGTTTTTCTGATGTCAACTCTTGAAAGATCGCCATAGCCATAAGCACAGTTATACCGAGACCTATCCTCTCCCCAGACTCCGGCGGTAGAACAAAGCTGAGCAGAATCATGGCAGCGATAAGGGAGCATGGAATGACCAAGTTGACGAGGTAGTACTTGGAGCGTCTTCGTAGATGGAGGTGTAGTATGATGCTCGGGTAGGCGTTCGGACAACACGTGTATATTTTCTACAAAGTAGAATGCACGTTAGTACTAGTTAATACATTTTTTCTTCTATGTACTGTCTTACCAACTGCTGCAATTTGTTAGAAGTTCATACTAAACTAATAAACAGCGGTTTTGGCCCCTGAACTTAGAAATTGCTGTATGATGCTTCTCTCACACTTGTACAAGAGTGAGTATACGACCTTGAGGTTCAAGTTGAAATCTTTTATTTTTCGTATGCCTTGAGGCAAAATGCACTTAACATGCATTGATCTGTATCTACAAATGACGGCTTGAATATATTCTTTTACAGTCGTAGTTAAATCGATACTCGCCACAAATCGTTCCGCCTTTAGCTCGACCAGTTCCCATTCGCTGTTCTCTTGGTAGATATCTCGTTTCACCCCAGTCTCCTTTGCGTCAACAATGATGTCAAGCTGAGTCTGATCAAAACTCCATGAACCAAACTGTAGCTTGCAGTGCTGAATGAAGAAAAAGGAGATTTTCATGTTCTATACTACTTCTGCCTGTACCCATAACAAGTAAAAATTTCTACTTCTGATAGGCTCCCTCAACGTTATTCGTTATATATGATTTACATTGATATCTGCATTGTTCCAATTTCGGACGCACGGTTGCGTGCATTTATGATTTGATAAGAATTGATTGAAGTAAATGTTTTTACGTAGTACCAAAGAGTACACTTATAACACCACCAATGATGCCCATTAGCAATAACGACAGATCGAGGCCGGTTTAAACAAATATGGTAAATGTATGAGAGCGTGCGTGAAACTGACCTCGATTTGAGATATTGATCGGCATTGCGACTTATTAGGGAAGCATATTATGTAAATGATGCAGGATTGTTCTTTGATTTTTGTACTTCGTGTATACGTGATATCTTTGCTAAAAAGGAATGCTTGAGATGACTGCCTACAAAATTTAATGCTAGTGGTTTAATACTCTCGTGATCTTCCAATGAAAGACTCCACAAACATTGTCTATTCTTCGGCGGACTGGATTTCTTGATATACAGGTATTACACGGCGGTTCAAAGTCTCCAGATTTTATAAGCTTTTGAAATAAATAATTCGAAAGGATCTGCTGGACTATCTTGAAACCATTTGGTAAAACTTTCTAAACTGACAAAACCAGCTGACCGTTGTTTATGAACATTACATTTAGAAGACTTTTTCTGTTTCTAATTTCCTTATAATTTGTCCTTTTCTTCTTTGAGTAAATTCTTTGTACACTGAGAAAAGTATTATGGTTCGATTATTAGATTACGATAGAAGCTGCTCGTACATCTGAAGACGTCCAACCAGATTAAATCTTATCCGATTCAGTCAAAACTGATTTCTGCTAAAATAACTATAGAACTTTTCTTTATCATATAAAAATGTGAATTAAGTTTTTGAAAATACGAAGGAGCTGGGGCCTTCATCTAAAAGCTATAAAGGCTAATCAGAAATGTGACTCAGCCCTTTAAACAACCTATCATGTGATTACAGGCTGCTTGTGGAAGTTTATTATTTTCGTTCTCGTTTTCTGTAACCCTTGTCTAAGATTCCGTTCTAGCATTCCTTAACGGCCTTCTTTATTTCATAAGACCTTGCCAGGTATTTCACTGGTCGCGAATCCCGGAGAGACTTTATGGGTACTGTACGTGATGTTTTCATGACTTTTGGTCTTAAAACGGGTAAATAAGTTGTTGACTTAAGTCCGTTTAGTCTGGGACAGAATATAGAGTTTTCACGGTTAACCTATGGCAAGGTAGGGGGTTTGGGTTGATAGTATACACAAGAGAAATCCCACAGCGGTGGCACCTGACAGCGGTTGAGATTACCACTACTGTCACAGCAGTGGCCTAGACAGTAATGTTTTAGCGATGGCAGCAATACTAATTTCAGAGAAATGTAAACGGTGTAATAACGATGAAAACGAAAGCACTGCATCATTGCTGTGCACTTTTTTGTTATAGCAGTGGTAACTAACAGCGCATATTAGTGTTACAGAAATGTGCACATCATTGTAAAAGTAGTGGCAGCTAACAACGTTGTCTCACAATTAGTTGCCATTGGTATCACACTAATGTGCACATCGTTATCCCAGCACTGTCACTACCACTGCTGTCACAACGCTGTGCTCGGTTTCGCTGCCTTAGCGCTGAGTACTTCGGTGTCTATTACCGCTGTAAGATTCCTCCTGTGTGGAAAAAGGAATCAAAATGAGACCACATACTAGCCGGGAACAGGGTAAGGGATGGGAAGAGCCAGCGGCACAAAGTCATTAAACATTTATACAGGTTTACCTCCCCTCCCCCCTTTCTCTGCTATGTCGTGAATTTACCTGGTCGTCAAATGGAAAGTACTGCGGATCTACATCGCACGTGCTCTTGAACATGGCGGGTGCATACCATCTGTTATAGCCAGTGGAATTAATTTGAACCTTGGTTTTGTACTTCTCCACCCCGCCTGCCAGTCTGTCACTTGTTTCACCACTAGAGGCCAAAGGGATTCTAGTTTAAAAACATCCAGGCGTTCGCTTTATGAATGGAAGAAGTGAAGTGAAACGTGGAGAGAACAGATGGAGAGCGAACGCAGCTGCACGCTTGGGTAGGTTGCAATTGTAATTTCATTTTGGCATTGTTTGTGTATAAATGTAAAGGCCCTTTCAAACGGACGCAACATTGTTGGAAAATAACGCGCAACATTATTAGACCCAACATGTTGCGTCCGTTTGCAGGGAACCACAACAATGTTGGCACTTGTTGGCACTTGTTGCCTATAGTTTGAAACCGGTCTAACGTTTAGGCTCATGCAAACGAACGCAACATTATCGGCCAAAAAGTCCCAGGAACACGCAACAATGTTGTTACTTGTTGCATCCGTTTGCATGGAGTGGGCCTAACGTGATGAAATACAGTTTTTGCTGTTGTGATTGTTGTAGGTTGGATAGATCTGCTTGCGTTGGTTAATTTTAAAATCAAGTGATGTTGGTGTGGTTTTGGATAATAATTAGTGGTTTTTCAAGTTTCCATGCACCTGAGTTTTAGTTCAAAAGTTACAGATTTTTACTTCTCAGTATCACTGAAAAACTACCCAAGTTATGATGCATTAGACTGCGTTGTTTCTACCAATGAATCTGTTAACATTCTGATGCATTTTTCCACCACATTAGACTGCGCTTTTTATCAGTTTCACCTAGATCATAAAAAAAATCTCTGTAAAAACAAAAGGTAGATTAGATTAGATTTCATTATAAGGCATATTAGATTTGGTTACAAAACCTTTAGATTAGAATAGTTTATGTAGATTAGATTAGATTAGATTAGATAAGACTCTTTTATCTTATCTTATCTTATCTTGAGGAAA
The DNA here is from genome assembly GCA_027574985.1 of Umimayanthus nakama. Lineage (NCBI taxonomy): Eukaryota > Metazoa > Cnidaria > Anthozoa > Zoantharia > Parazoanthidae > Umimayanthus > Umimayanthus nakama. The sequence goes on along the minus strand of JAOBRG010254760.1, from coordinate 9,880 downwards.
ACAATTACAGTGTGTATGAGCAAAATTAATTGTTAATTTTACGCGTCGCATAACCAGCAGCATTATTATTCAAAGATCAAAGATCAAAGGTCAAGATTATATTGAGAATTGTCTAAAAAGCTGCAAATATTACATACAAAATGGCGTCTCCACCAAAACTATGCTAGTTAACTACCAATTTATTGTGTGACGCCGCCATCATGCCCTGACTGGCAACCTAACGTATTGTGTTATCAGCAGTACATATAAACTTCACAATCCCTCAGCACCAATTCAAGAATGGTCCCAGAGTTGAATAACGTGATGCATTGCATGATGTCTTCACTAACAGTTCCGAATCAACAATAAGGTCATGTAGGCCGCTGAGACAACGTAATTCCGCCCCAATTGACAATGTGGTTCATCACACCTTCAGTTGCTCTCAAGGACCTCACGGTATCTGGCGTACAAATACCCCCGATTGACGTCACTAAATACAATATATGCCAACTTACCTGTTATACAATAGGATGTCTGGTGTCCAGACTCGGACGGGGCCTACGTTGACACTGTCTTCTCCATATTTGGTCCTGTTCCAGCTCAAACGGGAGTTTTGCCAGCTCTAGTCGGGAAACGGGAAAGGAAACCTCAAATCAATGAAACAGTGTTGTTCCTTGGCTGATCATGCATTGCACTTTTTGAAATTTGAAGGGTGCAATTGAAGGCATTACTTTTCATCTTGGCGGCCAAGATGGCGGACATATTGTGAAACGACTGTTGCCAAAGCAACAGCTCTTAATTACAACTTAATTGTTGTAATGGAAAGTAGTTAGCAAACCAAAAGCTACTTTCATGCAAAAGCCTGATTTTTTATGTGCAACCGTTTCGAAAACTTATGGGGCTGGGGTTCGCAATTGTTCCCCCCCCCCCTTGGGCTAACTTGTAACAGTAAATAGCTTGGACTTCCGAGGGTTAATTGTTTGAACAAAACTCGAGTTTTAGATGCACTTCCCCTACTGTCCTGGATGGTAAAAAAATTGACGGAAGCAAGCAAAGAAAACCCTTCAGCCAACTGATTTGTTGAGTATTGTCAACAACTCTGTTTGTTTTTGCTGTTTTGGCGTTAGCGCTTGTGCTTTGCTTAATTCAACGCTCCGGCCCAAAATGTTAATACAAAGTATATTGTATGTCATCTTGTCGAAGATACATGTCAAATTATAGAAAATTTAAGCAACCAAAGTTATCACTTTGTTTTTACCATAAATAAGTGCATAAAGACTTGTGTAAAAGAATTGTGACGTAAGAGTGCAAACGGCCAATTATTATTAACATAACACTCAATTACTTCAATGACGTCACCAATATCGTTACCAATGACGTACCTGTTGTATCCACCACTGGGTTTGAAGGGTGTTTGCTCTTTCTTTCTGCAATAGAATAAATACCTCTTATTAGCCGAGTGCGAGGTCCGTACGGCAAGTTATGGACCGAGTTTTTTCCTTCCTTTTATGGCCAAAGCGCGAAGCGCGAGGGCCATGAAAACAGGAAGGAAAAAACGAGGATCCATAAATTGCCGTACGGACTGAGAAAACGAAGCTAATAAGATATTTATTGTATGGCTTTGTTGATTATTCTGCTTTTGAAAAGAGTTTACTTACGGACCTGGAATTGACCAATCACGGCACGCGAAATCATTCAGCGATATAATAAATGTTGGTATTTATAAAGTTGGTAGCTAGTGGGTAATTGTAAAAGCACATATACATCCAAGTGTGGAAGTTATTAAAATGCCAAAAACTGAAAGACAAAGAGGTAGAGCATAATAAGCAATGGAAGCTTGTGAGGTTATTGTAAAAACTTTATCATTGGCAAAATACTTGGTAATAGAATCTGTGCTAAAGTGTATGGTAAGTTGCGTGCAAACTTTCAAACTTGCAAGTTTGCTGAACATTCTTTGTATCAAATGTCTTGTTGTTAAAAAGGTTTGCCAACGTCGCAATTTTCCATATAAACCGCCAGACTTGTTTGTTCGTGGTAAAGGTGGATATATCAGGTCTAAATATTACATGTACTTCGATCACTTTTCCCAAGTCGACTCACCCTCTACACATTTTTGGATATTAACAGGTTCACAACGTTACCAAACTAGCCTCAATTCTGACAACATCTTTCCCTCCTCAAACCGGTGGATAATAAAAAACTTCCTAACCAATTTTATTTATCTGCCCATTTTGGTTCCAAGAGTAACCAGCCTAATTGCCTACTATTTGCGTTATAAGAAAAGTACCAGTTGTACTTGTTGTTCGAAGCCAATAAACTCTAATCCTGTGTTAACTACCAGGTCCTGAATTTTAATCTGACCATCTTGAACCTAACCTAAATTGCTTCACCCTCTCCCCACTCCTGTACGATACAATAATTTTACTCACTAGTTCGATTAGCCTGACCAGCTTGGCTCCAAACATCACCACAACTGGCCCAGTCCCCTTGGCCCGCGGATGAGCGTCGTTGTCATATCCTTTGAAAATATCCTCTAACATTGACGAGCGATTATCATCTCGTTGAGTTGTACAACCTTTGGTTGTATAAAAAACAAAGTTTTAAAGAAATATTATTAACATTTCTGAACAAAAGTGACGATATAAAATGGACAGCAAACCTTGTGTCCAATGATCAGCAACTCAGGGCTTTTTTTAAACGAATTGACATCATCCAAAATTGTTTGTCCAATATTTGGTTGGACGGTATTGGAAGAGAGGATTGGACCAATCAAACTTGTCCAATCATTGTCTACACTCTTGAAATCAGCATGCATAAGTGGTGCCTTAACCATGTTTCTTGCTGCAATTCATTTATAAGCAGTTCTAGAAAAAATAGTTCGACTATTGAGTGTCTCAATAAACGTTAGGTTTTTGAAGGTGAAACTCTTTATGATTCGGATTAATCTAGCAAAGCAATTATCTGACAGTCAGAAAGAGAGAATATGGAAATTTTACAAATCTTTTGTTAAACGGGGAAAATTGTGCAAAAATCCAAGCTAAAAATGGCGCTGTTAAATCTCTTGTTAAATCACTTTCCATTTAGATAATTTTCTTAAGGCAACCACTTGTGACCTCCAGAAGAAGCCTTTCTGAAGTTACCGGAACGAGCTGAGTGGTTTCTCCTGGAGCTACTTCGCATTTTCCGTTTCTACAGGCTTGAAAAATACTGTATTTTTGATTTGCACTTATTTTTAACCGAGTAGTCGAGCGCACACTCACGCAATCACAACAATATTCACAAGATTATCAACCCCATAAGCATTCCATTTCATACTAGTTTTTCCAAATTTCAAAGCAGAATAATTGTCAATTGGAAACACCTCAGGTGATCGGTTCTTGCGCTGAAGTAACGGCTGAAATAATAACACAGCACCATTCCAGAAGACCATGGGCAAGTTTTCTCAAATTCTCTCCATAAATTTGCAGGGTCTAAGCAGTTTAATAAATTGACGTCAGTTGGAGTTGATGACCTAGCTTCAGCAATTCTTTTGGTTAAACATCTTTACCTCAAACGTTCTGTCAAATAAAACATTTTACGGAAGCCATTTCTTTACCAAAACGCGTAAATGAAAACACACTTCAACGAATTTACAAATTTAATCTTTTTATCTGTTTGTTTATTGTCAGTTTTATGAAACAAAAAAGCCGAACAAAAATAGTTCTATAAAAGCGCACGATAACGGCTAACCAAAACATTTACCAGCGGATTAATTATCAACGTTGTTTGGTCAATTTCTAACGCTGTTTAGATAACCATCGAAACAAACAAAATGTCTGGAGATAAATTTATAAATATCTAAGGGTGTATACCACTGGCAGCCTTTTCGAGAATGCACTATATGAAGTAAATGCCACCGACATGCAGTTTTGTGACAATTTGATTTCTTTCGATCTTTCACATTCTTCAACCAATCTACCATATTTGAAATGCCACGAGATCTGTTAGCCAAAACACTAACTAGACTAGAACTGAAGTCGGTTTATTGGCTCTTATTGATAATGAAAATTCAACGCAAGCAAAGTTCCTCAAAAGACAAAACATTTACGAATCTTCCGTCAAAAGAATCCAAAACAATCCGTATAGTTGTTACATTGTTTAAGTGCATAATGCTAAGGGCGTGTTCGATTGACTCTATTCCGGAATAGGAATAGACAGAATGAAAACTTTGTTCAATCCTTTTGGCTACAATTCCTGCCAAGTTAGAAGAAAAACACAACTGAGTTGTTTATCTTGCCCGGGTTATTACTTTTAACTGGACATTTGATTGTTCTGCAAATCAGGGGATAATTTTGAAATTTTATTCTTGTTCCGGAATAGACGGAATAGGGTCAATCGAATGCACCCTAAAACATCAAGTATCTTTTTCTCCCTGTTTTTCCATTCAGTACATTTAAGAAAAAATAGTAACTGTATTTTACTTGAATCCACTTCTTTCTTGGTCATACGCAGAAGTGTCTTTCACAGTCATTTTGAAAAAAAAAATCTTCAGCAAGATTCTTACGTTAGTTAGGCAAATCAGCTTTTCATCAAACCTCGCATTATTAACATGTGTGACAGAATCACCAAGGGTGGCAGTTTAAAAAATTTTTAATATGTAGAGGAACATGCAAGCAAAAGAATTAACTTCCATACCCTGCCGTGTCTGTCGCAAACACCAGGAAAGCCGGTACCCATATAGCCAAAACAAAACAAAGTTTCCTGACGTTTGTTTGTTTTATTTTAGTTTCAATATCTTGCTATTTCAAAATATTCCTTTACTCATCAATGGCTTGTATTACAAAAACACAATCTAACATTGTCGGATCTTCACTTGACCATTAGGAATATAGACTTATCAACGCGGGCAAATACAACTTTGAGCTTGAACTTTTGCAGTTAAAATGAGTTTTGAACAATTAAAGTGATCACATCGGTTTTGAATACATGCAGCTGTATATACTTGTACAATTAAAATATACACAAGCATATACACGTAGTTTGGTGAGTTTCAAGCTAGTTGACCTCAGTAATCGGTTTTGCCTGCATTTATATTACAAAAGCAGCCAAAAATATAGATAGGTATGCTGTTTATACGATATCGAAGGGCATTCAGGTTTCGCCGACGACTACATCTCAAAAGCTCTTTAGTACTTCAGTATGCTAAAAAAAATCAATTATAACAAAATCAAATTATTTTAGCAGACTAGGATTGAAAACTGCATTTCTTCTCTTCGTATAAAACTGATCTATGATTGTGTGGTTCGATTGACAGAACTTCAACACGACATCAACATGCCATATCAACGAAAGTTGACTAAACTACACATCAAGTGTTTCAACTTTTGTACTTGGCCGACAGAGTTCATCCATAATAATTGAAGAAACAGTTAAAATAATTTTGAAATTAAAAGTTGGTATTTAAAAAGTTAATGAAAATAGTGTCAAGTAACAAACAGAAAAAAAGAGAAGGCGCTTGAAAGGTGCTTGAAGACTATTTGCGAGCTGTACACAGTTTAAAGGCCGAAATAAAGAGTACAGGAATCAGATTTTAAATAATATAACTCGTGGTGTGCTTCGCTCATACTTGGCGGTTACGTGCTGTCTGAATAGGAAGACAGTACTTAGAGTTAGATTGCTCAAGTAATCTGTAAATTTGCTTGTGCTCGTAATAACAGGACAGAACTTTCTATGAGATATGCTCACAGGTTGAGAGTTGCCCATGCTTTTCTGCGATTGAGTGAGCGAGTTGCTGGGACTTAATAGAAGTGTCTGTTATAAGAGGGAGGTGTCAATATGTATGATGTAATCACGGACACTGCAACTGTAATTCTTTGAATATTATTAAAAGTTTCGAATTTTGGACAGAGTGTGTCTGCTGGGCTTGTAGAAATTTCGTTTCAAACAATACCCCATTTCAACCATCCGTTTTGGTTTCACGTTCAGTAAAAGATACTTCCCTTGAAGAACTTTTTGTACGGCTTTTTCAAAGAAATCAGTGTTGACATGCATCACACATTTAACTCAGGCGAGTAATGAATGCAGAAACATCTTAAAACAGCCGGCTTAGTTCCCAGTGCTTTTAAAACGACAAATTTTAGTTTACTTACCTGTGGTCAAAAGCAAGTTTGTTATACACATACATACTGCAAACTTGTCGCCCAATGACCAAGAGTTGCTAAACACCATAATACTGAGTTTGAGGCCGTAGCCAGATAAGTTGTTTTCCCCTTGCAGCATGCAACTCCCTGCGTGAAAAAAAAATGAAATGACACCGGCAGTGAAAGATGACTGTGTGGAATACATCAATAACTGTCCTTATGAAAAACAATTTTTGGTGTGGTACTGTTATAGATTATTAATATGATGAGAGCTGCCACTGAAATGTTACCAAAACATAAAAACATTTGTTTCGACAGATATGTGGTTTTCTTCCACAGAAAAAAAGTGTACAACATTATCCTCACAAACCTGCTTTTCACAAGTTCTTGAAATTATTAACAATTTAAAATAATACTGAAGACAGGACATACGCCACTGCTACATAAAATATTAACAACTAGAAGCAACAGAATGATGATTTAACTTTGATATTAGATAATATGTTAAATGCTTCTTACTTGGATGAATAATGCATGTTGGTATATTTTGACTTTGTACTTTTTTCCTACAAAGTATTAATTTTGGTTTTAATCCAAACGTCTTGGGTTTTCGCAAAACACGTCTACAGTTGTACAAAGTTTTTGTGTGCTTTGAATTTATTTCTATATTTGTTTTACAGTATTCTATGCTACAGGGAGGTCAAGAATTTTAAAGTAATAAAGTAGGGGGAAAATGCGTCATTGTTGTTGATTTCAGAGCCAGATTGAATAAAACATCTGGGTGACAAATTAACGAAATACGAAGTTGCCTGCAGATCTTATCGAAAAACTTGCAAAGCAACTTAGAGGTAAATTTTTTCAAATGTACAAACCACAACTCACAACATTTTAAAATCCTATTTAGTTTTTCCGCTGTACTTAGTTTTTTTTTTTATCTGAAGTATAAGACCATCAATATTTTATGTCTGCCTTAAATAAACAAGGCGGCTCGCTTAAAAAGTTGTGGCGATGCTACGAGAAACTAACATTTTTAACGAAGAACTTTGCTTTTTAAATGGGTTTAAGTAGACAAATAACATTGGTTTTAATATATTTCAAAGCCCAAAGGTACGATTAATTGAAAGATTTTTGCCGTTGCAATTTTTTGTAGTTAATTGTTTTACTTTCTTCGAAGAAGAAAAGAAAAGAAGTTAAAAGGAGCTCCCATAGTATCTGTTTAATATATATAAATCATCATCGGATTATATAAAAGATAACTAATCCTCAACACATCTTTTGATATTAAAATTTTAAAATATGAACCAAAATGAACAAAGACTCAACCGAATACGCAAAGAGACAACAATTTATATGCCTAAGTTAAAAGGAGATTCGTGTTGAAATAAATAGCTATATGTTATGAAAGCCGACTACAAAGCTTCATCTACACTTCAACAAATTTTGTTAATAGCAGACTGAGTTGTGGAATATGAGCTTTTCTGATTCTAGAATGATTTCTCAATAATAGTTTCAACCTCAAACCTATAATTTTGTTTTAACAAAGCATTTGCTGTATATGCTACAGCAATTATACTGCTACTAATTCTACTTCTTCTACTACATTTACTAACACATGCACTAACTACTACTAGTAATACTCTAACTACTACTACTACTACCTACTACTTTAATTTTACTACTACTACTAAAGCCATTACTACTACTATTACTACTACTACTACGACCGTACTACTACTCTTGCTACTACTGCTATAATTACTACTACTACTACTACTACTACCACTCTAATTTTTACAGAAAATAACTGAAAAAATGCAATTACTCTTGGTTGAATGAGCAATGATATTCTGTGAAGCTTTAGATGCTGTCGTCCTACTATGCCACGCGAAAAAAGACTTTGTGTCGACAATATATATCGAATAAAGTAAGTGGTTTATTCTCATTGATATAAAGCAATTAGTGAATTTGACAGACCAATTTTAGGTTTGCACCTCCTGAGATTCTTATAAATGTTTTCTAGGCTTGTGTTTGAATTGTGCTCATGATGCAATCATAATTGATAAAACTAACTAGTTACGAAGCTTAACAAACTTCAAAATGAGTGTTGAGCAAGCCGTGATCGTGCACATGTTTTGTTCGACGCGTGAGCCTAAATATTTACACTGGTTAGTTGCTCACTTGTATTTCAATACCTTTTGTGTTTTGTTAACGGTCCAGGCCGACGAAAAAAAGAAAAAGAGTACAGAAATAAATAGCCAAGTAACGGGCTAGTTTTATAAGCAATCTCTTTTTACAACTCGAGCCGGTAACATGGTGTTAAAATGGTCTACAATTGGTATAGGATGTAATGGAACCGAAACCAATTGTAGAATTGCACATGTTTTAGGTATCCTACTGATGAACAGTTATTGATTTGCATTTCATTTCAGAAACACTATAGGAGTCTGTACAGTTTCAATGGACCACTACAGCTATAATTTGTGCTCTTATCCTATCTATATATATGGCCATCATAGCTTGAGGGTGGAGCACAGAAGACACAACCCTGGTAAATGTTTATTATTTTTACTACTACTATTGTAACAAGCCTGGACAGAAATAGTAGTTATATGGCGTTCTAAAATTTGGTTACGTTATTGTTCATCACAAGGCGAATGAACTACCGTGACGTCATTGAAATATGACTGTTCTGTGTTTTCATTGGTTTCTTATTTATCACCCATTTGCAATCGGATTGGGAACAAAATTTTAATTTTGTTACAGGTTTGGAGCTTTCGTAAGTATAAAGCAGTAGGCGTGGCTATAAAATAGTCGTTCATTTGTTTACTTTTACAAGCTTTTCCTTCTTTGGTTTGAAAAAATTGGTCATTCTAGTCTCCTTTGTTTTTAGTGCAATGGTCAAAATGACAGCATGATCAAGGAGAAGAATGGAATTGCAAAGGGGCTGTGTTTATTATCTTTACAAGCCAATACTAATTTACAAATCTGTATAACATGAAGCTAGATTAAGTCTCACCCTAGCTTTTGTGTCTTATTGTAATTTTATTTCTTATTAAAATTCTCTTTCAATGCGTCTCTTGTATCTTTGCACAAATGAAACAAAACACAGTAAAATGTAATGGTGCTCAACTCAATCTAAAATAACTTAAAATGAGAACTCAAATTTAAAACAAAAACTACAAACAGTAGCAGTAAAATGACATCAAAAAACCCAATAGTCCATTTTTCGGCTCCTGAAAAGTAACCAAGCTTCTTCATTAAACCGAGTCACAGTTAGAGAAGTGGAAAAAATTATCATGAGAAAGAAACGTGTTAGCGTGTCTATAGTTTCCATTTCGCTAACCGTGCGAACAAAACCTTCGCCTTTGTTTTATGTACAAGCTCGGTTTCCTTTCCGGAACTGTGAAATGGACTATTTGTTTTTTAATACATAATTTTGGCACGAACAGCAAAAATCCTAGTTTGATCTACATAAATACCAAACAAGGGACTTGTTGTGGATCTTCCAAACACAGAATCTAACAGTAACTAACACTAAGTAAGTAGTAGTAAACAACGGATTCTGGGCCACAAGGTAATTACACTAAAAACTGACTCACAAGGTAATTACACTAAAACCACAAAACACAATTTTCATTTCATCATTTCTCAAATTTATTTTTGAACTTTAAAATCATTTTTCTCAGAAATTGTCAATTTCTCATTTTTCTCAGAAATTGTAAATTTCTCAATTTGTTCGCTAGTCCTTCAGAGCTAGTCCTTCAGACAAGCTTTCACGTGTC
>JAOBRG010254649.1:0-16538 GCA_027574985.1 Umimayanthus nakama | reverse complement strand
ATAGTTAAAGAAAGGGCTAAGCGGGATATTCTCTGAATTTTTGAGCGTAAATGAAGTTCCGAGGCTGGAGTTGTGAGAGAAAAAATACGAAAATTGCACATATGCCATTTTGTAAACAAACACCGTGCACATGGTCCCCTGCTAGTAGTAAGTTGGGATTATGACCGTGGGTTTGAAAGGCACCTAGGGCAAGGTAATATTCTCAGCTATAGATAGATTTGAAATCTTATGTACTCTGGTGCGGATTGTGTTTGCCATACAGATTGAGTCTGATAACTACAGAATTGTTTTGTTTGTTAAACCCAATTTGTTTTCCACTTGCATCATCAGCTGCTGAGTACACTACATGTAGAAAGTTCGCTTGTGGTGTGCTCTCGTGGCTAGCATATGATTGGGTATATATTACCAGTTGTATTAAAACAGTATTTTTTCAGTGATGTGAATGTCATTTTGAAGTTTCGTATTTCATTAACAGTTTATAGAAATCAGATGACATTATATACTCTTACAACTTAAATATATATAAACTGACCTTTGTGATTGTTGCCCACCTCAGAGTATCCGGAGCCCATGAGGGTGCTAGCAAGCACCAACTTCAATGTCTTGGCTTGCCAAGAAATTGGATTTAAAATGTATATTTATCATATACAAGCCAAAGTTGCTTTCTTTTATGGGCAGTCACATTTAGAAACCCTGTCTCTAGTGTATGCATTTTAAAATTTGGCTAACTTTATTGAGTAATGCTAAGCTTTAACCAATAATGAGCCGCCAGATTCGCCTTCACTTTGGCAAAAAATCTCTTTGAAGAATTCGTCTCCAATACCGCAAAATGTATCTTGGGGGTGTATTCTTCACAATATACCTCAAATGCAATGGTTTGCCAAGGGAGTGAATCCATGCTTTTAGTTATGTGTGCATGTTGTTATGTACAGTCATTGAAAGTGATGTCAACTGTTTTCAATATGTTCAAATAAGTTACAAAGAGTTTCCTAGAATTCCAGCTCAGTCTTGAGGTTTTCACCATTGGCTGTAGCACTGTTCTGCTCCAGTATTCTAACAAATCATACCATTGCTTTAATGCAGACATATTTGCCAGTCAAGATGCAAGTAAAGCCCAAACCTGTTTTGGGTAAGTATTCATAGCTTTCCTTTAACGCAAATTGTTTTTATAAATTGTTATTATTATGTTATATATGAAAACATACTTTGAGATACCGTACCTGCCCAATTGTCCTGGCCTGATTTTTCAGAATTTCAGCTGGTAAACGTTCTTGTTTTTAAAGTAATTCAGTAAAATCCCACTTTAAAGCTTCCCTGGTTTTAAGCTCCCTCCGCCCCCCTCCCCCCGAGATATGCCCATATATTTGCCAAGGAATATATTATTATTGCAGATATAAGCCCATCCTGATATAAGCCTCCCCCAAATATAAGCCTCTCTACTGTATAAGTGTGCTCCTTTTGCATTTTTTAAGCAAGTTTTCAGTAACCAAAAGTTACAGACATAAACTAGTGGCTGTGTAGTTCAAGTGGCTTTAGTCAGTTTTAAAATTTATAGGTGTTTTTGATATTAATTCTCTGTCTATGGTGACTCACATTAGATGTCACTCAAAGTGTAGTGGTATGATAGCTTTAATTGGTGCCTCAGATACTTTTTATCTCGTCCTTCAAAAAAAAATTTAATTTCCTTTGTAAAGGTCTTGACCTTTTTTGACCTTTAAAATGTATCAATGAAACTACTTACAACATTTATTAGGACAAATATAAGACAATTTTAAAGAATGTTCAAAATGCCTCATGAATACAGGATACTTAAAACACAAAGTGAGAAGATTGATTTGTCTTTGTTCTTTTAAACACAAAGTTTGAAGGGTCTGCCAGTCGGGGGAAAAAAGGAACATAAAAAAGACCCCAATTTTTTACATTGGCTTTGAATCTCAATAAAAAAAATGTCTTTAGGGCAACTTCTGCATCTATAGCAATTTTTCAAAAATTGCATTTTAAAAGTGAGTCAGTATTTTGAAATTAATTTCAATCTATTTTATTTAGGAGAGAAACTGCAACAGTATTTTTAGGTACCGTCTTTATTCTAATTTAATCGCCACAAAAAATTAAAATATTTTTCCAATAAACTGAAGCTGATAGCCACATTGACATCTAGAAGTGAAAAAGTTAGTTTGAATTCTGAAGCTTGCATTCATTTACAAACAAAAAAATTTAAATTTCACCATCATCTAGATAATTTCATAAGCTTTCCATTGGTATATAGGTTTATGGGTATTCAATGCATACGTATTAACTGAGTTACATACGAAAAACTGAAAACACCACTCAAGGTGAACAGTAACTTACCTTAAAAATGGTTCCCTGATAGCCAATTTAAATTTTGATGAAAAAGGTTGTTTACTTGATATTCTTCGGTATGTTGAACAACACTTAACCACAAAATTTAGTGATGTTAATGTTCAATAACTTGACAGGCTGAACAATGTTATTTTTCTTTTAGAAGAACCCCAGAACTTCCTTTAGGTTATTCGTTCACTCCCTCAGGTATATGTGGCTGTAGCGATTTGGTTATGAGTTTTTAGTGAAAGTGAAATGCAAGTTGCTCTACGCATTACTGACAACTTCTTTGGAGAGTTCACTTGATGCGAACAAATGAGAAACCGCGAAGGTCAAGCTGTTTTGTGCATATGCCAGTGTTCTAGCTAGGCCAAAACGACAGGGCACAGCGCCATGTCATTTTCTTTGTGTGCTCTGTCGTTTTACTCCAGTGTCATGTCATTTTATGTGATCCTGTACATTGTCTTAATGGAGAAGTGGGGTAAAAAGCCCAATATTTCGAATACTAGTGATGTGCAAATAAGAGCACCCTGTCGCCCTGGCTAGAACACTGTATGCAATTAAATGCCATTAAGTAAGAGGCCTGGGCCCTGTTGTTCGAAGGTGAGTTAAAGTTAACTCAGGATCAGGTGAAACTTTAGACACGATTCCTTCATGTAGAAAGCATCTAGTCTTTCCAAATTATTAACGAAGAACTCAGATAGTAAACCCAGTTCTGTAAATCCAAAACGACAGCCCAAATCAATCTGTAAGGAGGTAAACTTGTTCAGTTAAATATTTAACTCTGGGTTAGTGCTAACTTATCTTCGAGCAACCAGACCCTGTTTGTTGAAGTATTGTTACAATATTAGCACTGTCACAAATTGCAGGTGTCAGTAATACCGGAGTGACAAGTCAAACAGCAAAACGAATACTTGAATCATTGGAAAAAATGTCTTCACCATTAATAGTAAGTGCTGTAAAGTGTGTTATTTTGTGTGTTGTTCCATTATTCACAATACAGCAGAGCCTTTTACAATGTACCTTTTCCCTCCAAATCAAACTTTTTAATAGGTAGTGTACTTGTCAAACTCATTGACAGTTGTGTATTTTGAAAGCTACAAATCCATTATTATTTTTTGGTTTTATTACATAACTTTGATACCCAGTTGATAATTTCATCTTAAAAAGTCTTGCATCTGGTGTTGTTTGTACCTGTATGAAACTCTTGTGTTTGTTTAAAGTTGGACAAAAGATGATTAAGGGCCAGATTGTTGAGGCATTATGTAGACTAAGGAACATAACTAAAGGATAATTTCCACGGAGTTGCAAATTAGGCCAGGTAAAAGTAAGATAGAGGTCAGCATGAATGGGTCTACATTCTGTGAAGTCTACAGCATACTCATGGAGTTTGTCACAGCTGTCTATGACAGATTCCCCATTATCAAAAAGTCGTATGTAAATGATACTGAACTGCCAACATCACATTATAAATGTGTTATGGATAAAGAGACAGTACACCTTCAGCTGTCAATATTAGCAAGTTAATAGCATTTTATTCATGTAACTTATGTATTTTTCAGGCCCAATTAAATAAATAAAGTGTAGTTTTCTTAATTAATTGTTATAGTAGAAGATAAAGTTGATGATAATATCAACATTACCTTCTAATTGAACTACAGGTACCGCAGGATACACTTTGATATCTTTAGAGCTTCAGATTTTAGGTGGGAAAACAGTGACATTCCCCTTGTCCATTGACCGATTCATGAAGGCTGAGGAAAACAGTGTAGTTTACTCGAAACACTCACAGCAACCTACTTGAAGATAATCTTCCTGATCTTGCCAGTTTTTGTTCCTGTTTGGCAATTGTTTGACCATGTACTGTTGAATTATGTTTTTTACAGTTTTAATTTCAATAGTTTTTTCCAGTTTTCTTGGTGCTTACCATTTCAACTTCATATTATGCATAATGGTATAAATGTGGGTAAAAAGATTGATGGTTTGAAACAAGTTTTTAACTTTGTTAGGATGCAAAGAAAGTCCCAGCTCCACCAACAGCCTCAACGTCGGACTCACCTCTCTCATTTTTGGTGAGTATAATTATAGTTAAATTGTTCAATGTTCAAACACTATTTGTAACTGAATTTAGATAAAACATAATAATATTGAACATGCACTACATTTGGAATTGTCTTTTCTATGTGAAAGAATGTTAAGTTATTTGTAGAATTCACCTCCTACATCTTGCTGAACAAATTGGCAAATACAGTACTTGGCAGCTGGGACTCGGAGCGTTTTGGCTTTGGGGGTTGAGGGCTGACTGATGTCTTGCTCTTTGATCTCATCGCCCTTCTACAATGTTGTTGTTGTCTTCTTCAAACTGCTGGTCTTCAGCAACCCCTCTTATGTGTAGTTATTCTCTTGTCAAACACTGTTCCGTGTTATTTAGGACATTCTACTCTTTAGTGACCTGTTTTCTCGTGTTTAGATCTTCACTCGTCAACACCTTTGCTTTCTGATATTGATTTTGTCAATTTTCTTATTGGTCAGTCTTTATTTACTGGATAAAGAAAGATAATCATCGCATCCCTGACAGTTAGGTGTAACTGTTGTTAACACTCAAAATATATTCCAAGGTGACAAAATGACAAATGATCAAAGTCCACAGAAAACTGTAACAGATGTAGTTCTAATTCTGACAGATACACTGGTCAACATGTTGGTTGGCTGTTCCCGAGTTCAAGGAATACACAAATGACTGTATAAATTACAGTATAGAGAATGATAATACTGTACATCAAACTCATTAAGTTGCATCTGGACTCTGTCTTTTGGAAGCATGAAGTCACATATGCACTGGGTAGTACCAACAAGCACACTGCAAAGAGCAACACACATTGTAAATTGACTGACCCTTCATTTTTGTAAGTGTTACCATTTCTTGTCTGCAGCCTGCAAAGAGGAAAGCACCAACCAGCACTGTGAACAGAGTTGTTGGATCTCCCAAGAGTCTTCAAGTAAGGGAAACTGATGTCAATTTCTGCTTTCACAAATCTGTCATTCACTATTTCTAGAAGCAGCATGATTGTTGTCTGACTTGTCGAATTTCCTCAAAATTTCTATCGATTTTTACAGGAATCATAGTCGTTGATAGCTGTGCTTGAAAGTAATTGAAATTTACAGTGTTATAAATACTTTTGTTGTGCTGAGACCAGGGGTGGAAACTAACTTTTTCAGCACCGGCCAGCCGGATCGGCAATAGATAAAATCCACCGGCCCGAAAGCAATTTCACTGGCCTGACTATTTTTCTCTTTCTCTTCCGTTTCTTGCACACAGCCATATATGATGTTCACCAGAAATGAAATTTAAATGCTTTTTTTCTAAAACTAGGTTTCGAAAATCAGGGTGCACATTATACACAGGAGCACTTTATACACGGGTAATATACGCCAGTAATCAGCATTCTCGTCAACCCAAAACAGATGGGCACTGCGCCCTCTTGTTTTTTCCAGCTCCGCTATTTTTCATCAGTTGATTTTTTGTCTTTCTTTTTGAAAAAATAATTTTGCATTTTTGTTTTAGCTGTTTTAAAACAAACACAATTCACACTCTGCAAATGTGAAAATGACGGTAGAATAAACTCCTGAAGTTATTGTCAGCGGTATCTCTCTTGCCGTTGGCTCCACCAAGCACAGTGCAAGCTTGATGACGATGTCTTCCCGTTCAGCAGTGACATGATTTCTATTTACAAAAATCTCTTGAAAGTCAGTGCAAAGCTCAACTTTAGATTAACTTTTCGACCAAAATAGCTATTAATATCGACCGCATTAATAGATAAGCAATGCGAGGTCAGGTAGCACATAAAGCAGGTGAAAATTCTGATCGCGATCGTTCTCAACTTGAACCATCATGGCAAAGAGAGTATCGGTGACTGTTGAACATGGATAACAAAGATTCAAAAACAGGCAGCTTGTGCAAGGAATTCAGTCTGACTGTTGGTGTAAATCAATGGGAAACCGTAACGTACTGTACGTGGACTACTAACGAAGACTGCACAACGATCCGTTTAGATGAAATGAAAGGCTGTACGGAATACAGCCAATACAACCAGACAATGCGTGTAGATTACTGCCAAAATAACGGCACAAGATTGTTGTTTTTGATACTATTAAACATTTGATTTGTTAAACATATAAGTAAACAAAGACTTTTAATTCAAAAAGAAAAGCTCTAAAAGGTTGTTCTTAAAATCTAATTGAAGTACATTTAACTTGACAGACCAACCAATCGGGCCGGCTTTTCATGAAATCTACTGGCACGACGTAGAATTTGCCGTCCATTGACCGCTGGGCCGGCGTTAGTTTCCACCCCTGTGAGACTAATGACATTTGTGTTAGAGTTAATGGCCAACAGTGTAGAAAGCATTAATAATTACCTGGTGATAAAAAAGCTCTTCGATCACATAAAAAAGCTTCAATCTGGACACCTTCACCTCAGGCCATTGTCTTTCGGGAAAATAATTGTCGCTTGTTTCAGTACCTAATAGTCCTTAAAAGACTTTAAATGAATGATTTAAGTACCTGAAAAAGTATAGCTACAAACCCTGCTTGTAGTACGATTTATGTATTTGTAAATGATGTACAAAAGAATGTGTTTTTTCATTGAATTTCTCACTTTTTCATTAGGCACACTTTTCAGGTCCACCTGTGCTAGCTCTATCAACGCCACAGAGAGCCTCGATCTCAAGAACCAGTCACAAAGAGTTTGAAGAATCTAGAATTGTATTTTCAACTGCTTGTGCAAACACATCTGCTGTTTCAACTGAGCAAGCAGCAACCCCAGCTGGTTTCCGGTAGGTTCAGGTGTCACATAATTATTATGTTTCGGTTTACTTTAAAAGGGCAGGTGTTGAAGCAATTAATTTTATTTGCCTGTTGTTTTTAAATATTAAGCTTCTCAACAAAACAAAGTTAAACAAATTATGGATGTGCAAACTCACTGGAATAATGCAAATATCTTAATCCTTGGCTTGCTGGTGTTTATTATTCACTATTGCTTACCATTTCAAGTTTATAAATAAAAGAACTAAATTGTATGCACTGTTGTCAGATACTGTATGTAAAAAGAGCATAAAATGCCTGTACAATCTACAGTACAGTGGGTGAATGTGGTTAAATATATTATAGAACCAATGCAAGAAGAAAGTTTGACTAAAGTGTAAAGAAAATCAGTGTCAGCGCAGTTTGACAAACTTTGTTCACATTATCCTTTTATCACTATTGCACAACCTATACATGTACCACATCTACTAATGCTGATGATTTGTCATGGTCCCTCAGTCCCTTTTATGCCTTCGCCCTGATCACTAAGTCCAGCACCTAAACTCACATGTTTGAAAACCTGCAATCCTGTGGCCCTTCATGTTCCTTTTCCACAGACGGCACAGACCTATACTGTTATTTCTTGTATTTTTGGAATGTACAGTAGTAATAACTAGGTTTTTTTTTTTGCAAACCAATCATTAATAAATTTTATTAGTGATGCCTTAAACAAAATAGCAAAAATAGAATTATTACTAAAAATAATGTGTTTTTATGCAGGTCTTCAGTTACTGCTTCCATATTCACAAGGGTAAGTGACCTTTTTGACAGATGTGTAAAGGTTGCCCAGTGAGATTCTCATCACCAGGTGTTTGCAGTTGAAGCGCACTTAACTTTGATATTTTCTTGCAGCCAACGACAGCATTCACCTCAACACCACTACCAGTGTCTTTGCCTGTGACCAAGGGAGCAAGCCCTAAAGGAGGAGGAAAAATGAAGGCTGCCCGAAACACAGGACATTATTCCCAGAGAGGGAGAGAAGAGGAGGAGGAAGAAGTATGTACTTTACCTTCATCCTTCTCTTTTCCTGCCTCCTTGTGTGTCTGTTGTGAGCACATCACTTACATTTGCCAGCTGTGGTGATCCATTTGTCTATTGACGTAGCTGGTAGTGGCCATAGCGCATATTTTCTTGGCTGGTGGTTTGGTCATTTTGAGCTTTTTATGTGTTTCTAGTGTTACAAGTATTTGAATCATGCTTTAACTTGGCTTCATTCTATTGTTATTAGATTTGTTGACGTAGTTATACCTTGTGTTATTTACAAATTTGTTGTTTGTAATTGTGTTTCTACATGAAAATGTTTGTCCTAACCAACCAGCTTATCAGTTGCTGAGTTACTTCTTTATTTTAAATGGCTCTGATTTCATGCTTCCTTCTTAATTATTTGCTATCAATTTAGCTTCAAAAGCAGCCTATGGTGTGGAAGGTGTTTGACAATGCTGGCAGTTTCAATGACTTGAACACTATAAAAGAGTTGACCTACTGCCTGAATTAGCCTAAAATTCTTTCAACCAAATAAAAAACAAATATTTGAAAACTTTAATGTGCTCAATTTTGCGAATCATTTGTGGGACATTTTTGTCCTGTGTATCCTTTAGAAAGATCTTGAAAGTCTGCTAAACTTGTTCTCAAAGTGGTGCACAAACTCTTGTGATTTTAAAGTTAGATTTTGCAGGTGGTTTGATAAAACTGTTAATGTGATTATTTTGTTCTCAGATAATTAACCCACTACCTGAAGTCACAAGTGGTGTTCCTCTCACTCTGGCTAATGGCAAAAGCCTGCCAACATTCAGTTTTGGGATTTCTGCGCATTCAACACCGATGCCAAGCAATCCATCACTGGTCAGTATGATGTGGGTCTATTTATGTAGCTTCACTATCATTGATTTCATCAAGGTGGCATATTTTTACTGGGTTGCCTGTGGGCAAACCAGTCATAAAATTGGCTCGTTTTTTTGTTCTGTTTTCGTCGTCAGAAAATGAAAAAAATGTGTAACTCCTTATATGGATTAAAAAATGACATCATGCACTTTGCGATTGGGAAGAAAATCAACATTAACATGACAACTTTGATGAAATGAGAACAATGTGACAAGTCTCTCTAGAAATTCGTTCAGCGGTCAGTTGAGCGTTTATTTTGGGTTTCCCACAGTTGATTTATGAAAGGAGTTTGAAATTGCTAAAGTTGCCCGAATAGTTTATCACAGCTTTCATTCTGTGTTTCTATCCGGTCGAATGAGTGGTGTTTTAGAAACTGTAGGCTGATGTGCTGAATTGTTCTCTTGTTCCACAAGATCAGATGAATCGAATTGTTTGTTTGTGCATCAGACCTAGAGTTTCAAACACCAAAGCAGATTGTTTGAAGGATTTTTGATCAGTTTCATCCTGCATCTGATGGATATATTCTAGAATCCTTTTTTTTTCTTCGATCCTTTTCAAGTCATAGAAACAACGTGTTCAGTGCTAGTCAGCAAGTATCTTGCCATATGTCCCAAGGTGTTTAAAGTTGTTTCCCGCCAAGGCAATAAAACATCCTTCTAAAGTAAGAACAATAATAGTAAACAGTCCCTGAAATGAATGCAAGCAGAAGGTATAAATTTTTCCCCGGAATGTCATGCTTATTTTAAATCAAACGAAATCATATCGATGTTCACACAAACTGAAAAACCATCAAATAAAATGCCAAGATGTCCCTTTGCTCATCTTAGATCAATCTGCCATCCAGTCCTTCATGAAAAAATTTAAACTTTTCTATTTGTGTGGTCATCATAAACTTCTAACTTGCCAGTTATACTAGCTTATTTCACTGACATTTTGTCACCAACTATTATTGATTTTGTTTGCAAACACTGTACTAGCATGCTTTCTCGAACAACCAATGAAATACCCACCCTTTCCTGAATCCCGAAACGATAGAAATTTGGAATAAATTCCAGAGGTTGTACTGTTCAATATTTGCAAGAGTCAAACACTGCACGCAGCAAATATTCCAATATTGCCACTGCTTTCAACACAGTCAGAACCATTTTATTTGCCAGAGCTGTGTAGTTGAGGAGTTAACAAAAAAACGTATACTGCAATGCCAAGCAAGGACCAGTTGGTGGCATTATAATTTAAGATTTTTCAGTCCTTGGAAATTGAGCCAACACGAAAGATTGCTTGGCTGGAACACTTTTCCAGATAGTTTTGGTGAACCCATTGACAAGACAGGTTTTCTGACCTAACTTGTCCTAACAAATTACTTTGGGTTATTTGTGTGTATGATGAAATTATTACATCACAGTGTTAGCATCTTTATAGTAAATTTGGGTTCACATTCTTCATAACGTGTTACTGACAGTTGTTGTTTCCAAGGCTGTTTGACTCGCTTACAAGTAATCATTTTATTTGTGTTTATCAACAGTCATTATTTGTGAAGTCTGGTGACGTTATGAAAAATAACTTCAAGTTTTCAGCTCCTGCTAAAAAGGCTCCGTCTGTTGTTAAGGCAGAAAATGGTTCCTCTGACACTGAGCGCAAGGTATGTGAAAACATACAGACACAACAGTCCCGTAGGCAGGGGGGTGCACGGCCCAAGCGACAAAAAGGTCTGCCTGATGGACTGTAAAATTTTTGAAATGATACAAAAATAACGCTGTGATGGTAGAATTGACAATTTTTGATTTTCAGTGCTTTTCCAGCAGTTTGAAGAACTCAAATTTCTAGTTTTTTTCCGGGGAGCATGCCCCCAGGCCCCTCAAGCAGAGTGTCCATCCATCCCGAACTAGATGAGAATGTCCCGATTTTGCTTGAGAATCCCGAATCTCAACTGGACTTCAGTTAGGGCACGAGAATCCCGATTTTGAAGAACAGCTTTCAAGCCAATGGGCATCGAAATATATTTTTGATAAATTATCATAAAATTTGTCAGCAGATTAACAAACCGCTTAACTTGGATATCCAGATGAATTCAGAGTTGCAGTCATGATGAATGACGCAAGAGCTACAAAATAAAATCACATAACAATGCTGGCCTGTTCGATCGGAGTGCTTTCTATCTTTCCAGCATTTCCAAATCAACCATTTTGCTGTTAATTCGCCGACTCTTCTATTACCCTGTGAGCTTGTTCACACTAGCGACGGAAGCGGAGACGGAAGCCTCACTTTTGTGTATTGTATTACAGTGACAACATTCAAAACTGCGAGCGGTGAAGATTCAATTTTGCTTCTATTTATTTTTGTATTGCTTCGCCTTTGGCGAAGAAGGCGCAATCTAGCTCAGTTGAGAAGAAAGAGAATCATTTGGATTAATTTTTTTGATTGGTGATGATTTTGGGTGTGAAGGCAACGGATCGCTGGGAACTATATTTTCGGTATGTCAGATTCCATCTCTTCTGTTTTCCTGAAAATTCTCCTTTTTAGGAAACAATCTCATTTTTTAAACTTTTTAAAAACTTGTATTTTACAGTTTGGTAAGATTGTTTTTTAAAATAATTCAAAAATCTAAAAAAAATTGCAATTTACTTTGGATCTATCTATGTCAAGTTTGGATTTGAGGTAATGGAAAAGAGCATTTTCATTGGCTCGTCCTTCCGTTTCTACTTACGCTTCCGTCAGTACTGGTTCACACTTGAAAATTTGCAAAGTAAGCTCGACGGAAGCAGAAGGGGCGACGGAAGGAAAAGGAACGATCCGTTCCTTCCGTCGAGCATCCGCTTGTGCTTTCGTCTCCGTTTTCATGGTTCATGCAAGAACGTAAGGACTATTCCGTCTCCGCTTCCGTCTCCGTCTCCGCTTCCGTCGCTAGTGTGAACCAAGCTTAATGACCAGTGCAAAAAGTGTAACACCAGTGCAAAAAGCATGCCAGTGCAAAAGAGTAATACCAGTGCAAATTACAAATCAAAGTTTTCGAATCTGATTTTCAGTCCACAGCTGTGAGATTGGAATATGATAAAAATTTTCATAAACCTCCCATAACATTCGAAAACTTTCCGAGGGTTTCCGAAGTTTTCCGAACACTTCCGAAGATTTCCAAAAATATTCGGAAAATTTTCAAAAAGTGTCGGAAAATCATTTTGAGAAATTTCTGACATTTTTCCGAAGATATCTGAAAATTTCCCAGGACTTCGAAGACCTGACAATTCCCAAAGTTTTAAAAAAACTTCAAGAAATGCTGCAATGTTGTTTTTAGCACTTGGCAACATTTCCCGGTTTTTTCCAAAGATTTCCGAACACTTCCGACAATTTCCGAACATTTCAAAAAAAATTTTAAAAAAATGCTGGAATGTTGTTTTTTAGCGTTTTGCGACATTTGCCGGTTTGTCTGAAGACCTCCGAAGATTTTTTTTTAAAAAAAAATTTAAAAAATTTCGGAAAGTTGTCGGAACGTGGTTTTTTTCACTCTCCGGTGCTTTTTCCTAAGTTTTCCAAAGAATTTCGAAACACTCAACAAAGAAGACACGAACCCTTACTTCTGGTTAATGATCGATCATTACATTTTTTCATGTATGTTATTAACAAGTAATCATACGACTTTTTTCGTTTAATTTCAGTGGAATTAACTTGCACCCGTGATCTTTTAAAAAAACTTCAAATTTAACTCGCCCTGCGAGTGAGTTGTGAGCTGCCATCTTTGAGGTTGGGAGCATTGATGCGCTTGTCTAGCTGATGTTGAGAGTGAGTTTGCGTTGTTCTGACCATGAGGCTACGTAGGATTATTCGCACATTGTTTTAGTATTCGTGGTGATTTCATATTCTGGTATTAGTATTGACTACCACGATCCTCCTGAAGTTTCTTTTTCATTCTAGGTCAAGTTCTCATTCAGTCAACCTGTGCCAATTTCTAGAGGGTGAGTATAGTTCTTTTTTAAACGATTTTTTTTGCTCTGTTGTCCCAAATTCACGTACAATGCTATGAATTTGTTCCTTGTGCATTTTTATAATTATAATAATAGTAATAGTAATAATAATAATAATGATATATTTTATTAATGTCTCAAAACTTCTAGCTTGGTATATGTGCCTTGTTAATCGGGGAGACTTAAATGGGGAGACTTCTTGCGTCTACAAAAGTTTTCATGTCTTTCTTTCTTGGGCCACCTTGTTTGCTTCCTGCCAGGTGAGTCCAAATCTTTTCTTCAGTTCATTTCAGTCGGCTCCAAGTGTTGTCTACTTTTTTTTGTTTTCCATCTGATATCCAACTAGGATTTCTTTGCTACGCTATCTTGATCACACGATTCTCTGATGGTTGCATATCTTACCACTTAAGGCCAATCTACAACAATTCTCAAGATGATTCTAATAGTTTCTTGTCTTTTAACCTTTTTTCTGGATAACGGGAGACCAACCCGGTACATCGACGTCGTGAGAGGGTTCTTGCCTGACATAAGCCTTATGAAAGCTTAACTTTGCCTGTTCTAGTCGGTGGAAGTGCATGCATATTAGAACTAAATTTATTATGTATACCAGTAATATGACTCGATCTACCAGTAAATGTGTTCACCTTTATTTTGTAATGTGTCTTTACTCCTTTTTTTTATAGCGGGACATGGGATTTTAAAAGTGTTATCAATGAGAAGGCAAGTAGACTGTAAAACTGGAAGTTGAACTTGTAGAGAAACTAAACATTTATCAAACATTTAGTAATTTCCTGTTTGCTGCTAAAAGTTGCCATTTGCTCTCTCGCACATTAAGTCCCGCACACAGCTGATAAGACGAAAAACAGATTAGGATATAGAAAACTGTAGTGCAAATAATTTATGCTGATAGGAGATTGCATTAAGTGCATTAGAACAGTGTTGATATGTTTTGTAAATGACATTTGAATGCCGCACACTTTACATAGTTGTATGCATGCATGCATGTATGTACGATTCTTGTTTGTTGATAAAGACATGAATTCTATATTTATCTTTGTTTTTGTTGGAAAATTTCTACAGAAAAATGAAGTTAAGAAGTCTTCATATTTGGGCTCTATTGAAGTGTTGAAAACGGTTGGCTCATGGGAATGTGACACATGCATGATAAACAACAAAGCTTCAGACAGTAAGTGCATCGCTTGTTCTGCCCCAAAACCAAGGGCAAAGCCTCCGACAACAAGACCATCCCAACCACCAACTGCAGACTTAATGAAGAAGTTTGCTCCTCCTGTGGGCTCCTGGAGCTGCGAGGCATGCTTGGTAAACAATACACATACAGACGAGAAATGTGTTGCATGCCAGACGTCGAGACCAACTTCAAAAGAACCAGTTTCAAACAATAGTTTGTCAACGAGTGAAATGATAAAAACCTTTGCTCCTGCTGCAGGTTCTTGGACTTGTGATACCTGTTTAGTTAGTAACAAAGTCTCACATCAGAATTGTTTGGCTTGTGGAACTTCCAAAAGTGGAGCAACTTCTTCTTTATCAAATGTGCCAACTCCAACTTTAAGTAAAGGGGGCTTACCCTTTGCATCAAACTCTCAAGACGCAAACAATAACAGCGATTTAGCTAAGAAGTTTGCGCCTCCAACTGGCTCGTGGACTTGTGAGACTTGCATGGTCAGCAATAAGGTCGAAAGTGTGGCTTGCGCAGCTTGTACTACCCCAAAACCTGGCTCAAAGCCTGCTGGATCTACCGGATTTAGTTCTCTGGGTGGTTTAAATGGCGGAAAATGCGCATTTGGAACTGGTAACAGTAGTTTGGATGCAAACAAGACAAAGCCAACCTTCACTTTCGGTGGCCCTGACTTGGATGTCAAAGATTCGTCAACTCCAGTTTTCAAGTTTGGCGGGCAATCACCAGCTGCAGCTAGTAGTGTAAGCAAAGCATTGCCTTTGATATTTGGAGCGGGTTCTCCATCAGGCAGTTCAAGTTCTCCTTCCGTCTCGTTTGGCAGCATTCCCGTTAGTAAAGTAGAATCCTCAAAAGAGGAAGGAAAGGTAAAGGAATCTGGGACAAGTGCTGCTGCGAGCTTTACTTTGGAAGGAGCAGCTGGCGCCCTGGAAAAGAAAGGTTCGCCTGAGAATATTTCTGTAAAGCATTGTTTATTTGATACAAAATGTTTATCGTTCCATTGTTAGCCCTTTGTCATAGCTAAGATGACCTAGTTATATAAAGTTGTTTGTTTATGATTGCAGACAAGTCGCGACCTAAGAGCATCGCTGAAGCTGCAGCATCGGGCTTGTTAAGAGTTCCTACTAAAACAGACACTGGAAAAGGTACCTCTCCTAAGCCTTCATCGATTGCAGAGGCAGTCCCTTTGGGGCTTCTCAAAGTACCAGAAGCCAAAGATAAGAAAGGTACAGAAGTTGATTTGATCCTTTCGCCCAATTTGATAAAGTAGTACAAGTTGTAAATAACATATATAAATAAAATAAGACTTTCTTGCCCCCTTCAGATATCTTGGAGCAGTAAGAGAGACATTGAAATAACTTTTGAACCAAAGTTCATTTGTTCTTTCAAAGTCCCTGAACTGGTGTACTTTTTCATTTCCGAGGACTTAAGGTGTTTAAACTTTGGTCCTTTCAAACCCTTTCAAAGAATACCCTAGAGTCTACTTGCACTGTATTGACCTTTTAGCTGATGAGTACATACCAGCACAATGAACAAGTTATGCGGGTCAGTGTGGTTTTCTTCGATCACTTGTTCTTTAGTAATATTATTGAAACTGTATGTTAGCTATGGCTGACCAGAGGCCTGTCAACAACGCTATAAGATACAACTATTATTAAGCTTCTATGGTGTGCTGATTGTTCAGAGATTTTCGATTCAACGAGGCCATATTTCTCACTAACACAAGAGGCCCCAAGCTCGATGTCTTTTTCTGTAAAGTTTAAGACTTTGCATAGGACTTTTGACTCTGACCAATAGAGTAGTCTTGACTGTTGTATGGGTCGTTCTTGTTGATGGAAGCAATTTTGGAACTTTTCCGCGATTGCTGGACCACCGAGCTGTACGAACTAATACTCATTCGATCATCGTCTGTTTCTCCTCCTAAATCGCATTTGCTTGTTTCATTGGGGTTAGCTCTCAAGGGTTCCACTTTGGAAATCCAAACTACAATTCCAGATACCCACTGTATCTTCGACCAAAGCAGCACCCCATTTACTAGCTGGAGAGCATTTATCTAAAGAAAGTGCACTACAAGCTACGCTTTACCTTATATGTATTGCAAACAAAAGCTTCGCATGTTAGGAATAAGAAAGCAAATAACGAAACAGTGAAACAAAAAGCTGACTATTTACTGTAGAAACCTAGAATAACACGCGAGTTGTTAGGAAAGTGTTATTTGTAACATCAAAATAGTCCATTTCACGGTTCCTGAAAGGTAACCAGGCTTAGACTTGAAACCGAGGCGAAGGTTGTGCTCGCACAGT
>JAOBRG010254538.1:0-16540 GCA_027574985.1 Umimayanthus nakama | reverse complement strand
ATACATCTATAGAACCTCAACTCCGAATGAACTTCTGGAAAAATACATGAATATTTTCTTAAATCTACATGTACTGTAGCTTAACTTGCTTGGTATTCGTTTATATTGTTGCACAATCTTCAGATACTCTCATTTTGAAGTGCTTTCTTCGATTTCTTCTAATGTTTACTGTAGCACAATACATAGGAATTGTGCATGTTTTAGTACCTCATTCATTCTGGTTTTAAGTGGATAATCTGGGGAGTACTTTACATGTAGTCAGAAGAGAGCTTTAATTTGCTAAACTAGTTGGTTCAATAGATATTCCCTATATTTTTCTATGAATTCCAAACTTTTAAATCTCCAAAGAACAAAAAATAGTGTAAATACTCTCAATACATCCAAGTAAATTAGCGCTTCAACTTAGTCTATGTACACAATGAAAAAAACTCAAAAGTTACATGTACCCTATCACATGTAAATGCCATGAACATTAAACTTAAGTTAAGATAAGATAAGACGCTTTTAGTTATACAGAGTATCACTTCAGTCTAAAACAAGACTGATATCAATGTGAGCCCTGCAAAAACATAAAAGTTAAAATATAAAAATTCTGTTACATGATAATTATATGAAATAGAAAACTTAAACTCACTACTTTATTGCAACTCTAAAATTACCAATGTTTAAAAACTATGAAATTGAAAACACTTAAAAAATGTTCATCAAAATTACTATACACAATGCATCCATTGTAATGAAAAGATTTCTTAGCGGTCTCTGTTCTGATTTGCGGTAGTCTTAGTTTATTGCTTTGTCTCGTTTTTCGATTAATCACTTCATGGTTAAATTCAAAAATTAAGTTTATAGACAAAAGAGAAAATTATCAAGAATGCATGAAAAAAGCTGTTCTTGATAAGTATACAGTAGTCTGGCAATGATATTTTTATAAGAATTGAGGGATTTTGATGTGTGATTAAGTTTGCCCCCCAAAATAACTCCAGCATAATATAAAGTGTGAGCATGTTGTATGGGAGTTGGGGTGAGAAATGGTAATATATCTGAACCCCCAACCATCCAAGCAAAGCCAGTCTGTGAATAAATATTCATCTGTAGGTACGGTACTTTGGGAAGTCAAAGGGTCAAAATCTCGATTACACATGTTTCTATAGGTTTTATATAAAATTATTAATATGTTAAAAGATTTTGTACTCTATAATTGATAATTTAGAATAGACATTTTCGGCATGATCCCTCACAGACTTTTATTTTTTGTTAAGTCTGTGTCACTTAAAACGGACAAGGGTCCATGGAGAGGGGAAGAAAGAAAAGGGGAGTGAGAAAGAGATTCTTTTTTTAAGGCCTTGCTAAACTAGGATACATGTAGCATGCTACATTGTAGCCAAAATGTCATCAGCATGTGTCCAGGGTGGCTAAACATGCAAGCTACAATCGAGCGACATGTAGGGATACAAGAAATGTTTCTGATGTTTCCTAGAAACATTTTTTGTGTCTCGGCTACAAATTTTGTCACATGCTACAATGTTTCCGTGGTGGCTAAACAAAGAAACATTCAGGATACATGTAGCATGCGACAATGTAGCACGCTACATGTATCCTAGTTTAGCCAGGCCTTTAGTTAGTTGTATGTAGGTTTAATATACTGTACCCTTAAAAACTGGATTACAATGTAACATCGCAATACTTTAGTTAAACAATCAAATGTCATGATTGTCTTCTCTTTGAGTTTTAGGAGCCATTCTATTCGGCCCTCTATTCCCAGAAAATCTAAGAATCAGAGTACACATATTTAGACAATTTAACCTGAGTAGCTCCCTCTAAACACAAGATTACTCATTTCAAACATTTAAAATATGAACATTCAAAAATTTCACCTACAGGGAACCTCCTCAAGGGTTATGTGATTATTAAATATTTCCTTGTTATTGTCTATATTTAAAATACCTGCTTGATGTAGTAAACTATTTTATATATAATATGTAGGATCTAGATTGGGATAGAATGTATCACTAATATAAACCTCTTACTAGCCGAGTGCAAGGTCCGTATGGCAAGTTATGGACCGAGTTTTTTCCTTCCTTTTTTGGCCCAAGTGCGAAGCGCGAGGGCCATGAAAACAGGAAGGAAAAAACGAGGATCCATAACTTGCCGTATGGACTGAGCAAACGAGGCTAATAAGATGTTTATTATATGGCTTTGTTGATTATTCTGGTTTTGAAAAGGGCTACTAGTCCATGCGGCTACTGATTAATTATTTTAATAGCATGCTATCAAATAGGCATACATGTAGTTCAAACCTAAAAGTGCACGTCGCAACTTCCTTAAAGTAATTATTGTTCTCAGTAAAGGTGCCCAGTAGTCACCTTGATATGTTTATTCCCCTCTCCTCCCCCACTCTGTAGCTCCCATGCATGACTCCCCCCTCCCCGCCTCCCTGTCCTTTACATTGCCTTTGACAGTCGCGTAACTATGGCGGTAATTGACGTAATACCCATACATCATAGTGGTCACTAGTTGTTATTTGAAACAAGTTTGCGCGGTTGCTACTTTTATTCTACGACATCCAGTGAAGTATAGTTCAGAAAATGTACTTCGCTGGATGTCGCAGTCACAGACAGACACACAGGTATTTCATATCTGTATCAAGTATACAACCAACGTACCTTGGAATTGGGATCTTGAAGCCAGGCAAAATCGTCTTCTAAATCAACCCCATGAATTCTTTTACAGCTGCTAACTTTCTTGGGGAAAGGCTCGGGCGCATATCCGTTCAATCGAGCGATCACTTCGCTGAGGCTGTCCAGTATGGATGAACTGGAAACGCGTCGTGCACATTTTTGCGAGTCTTGAAGTACAAGAAAATGGCGCGCGATTTTAAAATACCTGCTTGCATTGCTCCAAAGAGGCATCAGCTTCTGTTTAAACGTTTTTTAAATCAACAGCAACAATACGTAAGCCCCAAGATATTCCAATGGACAGCAAGAAGTGCAGAAAGCTTGCACTTCAGCTGTTTTAAGTTTGCAACGCATAATTTTTTTTGTCCGGCCGGCTTGCTGCTTGCTTTTCGTTCCCAGGTCTCCTCCATCTTTCTAAAATTTCCATTCGTTACCAGGCCCTACTGAGGGACCATGGATAATATTAGCTGAAGTTGAGATCCATTCCAGCCCCATCGTTTGTTATCTTACTGAAACCGTGTTGGCGATTTCTTTATTTCCTCATCATTCAATATTAGAGTTTCTTAAAGAAGACGCCGACATTTGAAGTGCGTAAAAAATTTCATGAAGAAAAAACGCAACAAAAACAAAAAAAAACCTGAAAAGAGATTCTAAATTTCCTGGCACATTTTTGGGCGCAACTCAGAACTATTGTGTTTTGCTAACTTTCATGGCGAGGCGCCACAAATTGACCGAGTGGTGACCTTTTGCATACTAGCGCAATTGCATTTCAGAAACAGGGTGAAAGGGCGAGCTTCTTCAGTATTTAATCGATGAAAGACGCATTATCATAAATGACAAAAAACTGTCGCACAATTTCTGAAAACCTTTCTTCAAAACTTCCTTCTGTGTCCGCCATCTTGGTACGACAATGAAGGAACCTAGAATGGGGTTAAAAAATAGATCGAAAACATTCCTTGGTTTTTCTTCTTCATGCTCCGTTTTCACGAAGAAAATAACAGGGACCGCGGAGAAACTTTAAAGTCGGGGGGGAGGCACCGTTATTGACTCAATATTTGGGGGGCACAAGACACTTTTTCTTACTAACTCTTTATAGTTTTAAAAATAAGGGGAAAACGAAAAGAAAATGTTTTGTTCCTTACACCTGTGCTTGCTTCGAATTTTTGCGCTTGCTCTTGCACCAAGGCCGTTTTCACTATGAATCGAGAACTCTTGTTCTTGCGCTTGTTTCTGTGCTTGTACGTGTAAAAATTTTTTAGTTGTTTCAAGAAAATTACCTTTGAAGAAATACCGCTGTAGAACAAAGCTACCTACTTCCGATGAAACGTTGCATTTGCAATACCTTGGTAACGTTTTGGGATTTTCGAGCCTCAGAAACTAGTTTTAGTATTAAGGATACTTCCAATATTAATATCTAAGTTTTGGTGTTTTTGCCAAAGTGTACATGTATAATAATAAAACAGGAAAAACATTACTGAGCTATAAAATGTGATGTATTAAAGTGCACAGGTCGCTGTCCTCTCAAATATTTTCACGAACCATGCTGGAATATATAATAATAATAATAATAATAATAATAATAATAACAATAATAACAATAATAATAATAATAATTTATTTACTTATATTGCACGTGTTATACAGGCAGATGCTTACATGCGCATTACAATATAATAATCTTATAGTACAGTCATAACACTAACTTTGACAGAAATTGGAAGAAATTGGGAGATATTATGATATCAGTTCCCAGCCTTTCTCATCCTCATTTCTGTTACAAAGAATCAAAAATGTATTGTTATTTTTGATTCGAATACATTGTTAATTTTAGTCACTAACCGAAACAAAACGTGGTAGAACATCGCGTAAGTGAGTGGGCGATTAAAATGCCATTACGAACACGCAGGTTCGGATCTGGTTGACAGGTCAAAGTGATTAGTAATTGCAACCATAAACAAATCAATTGATTAAAAAAATGCAAAAAGAAATAAAGAAGGAAAATATAACGTCCGGTACAATGATGTAAGTAAACTGACTGAAGTTTTTGAAAAAATCTTCAGAGAATCGTTAACATGCAACTGTACAAGTTATTTTTTGACGTGACGTTTGTGGTCGACCTTCTTTAATGCTTGCTTTCTTTTCTCTAGACAGAGTGTTGATATAGTCGTTTGGCACAGGCACATGGAGATTGGGCCGAAAGTGCAATCATGTTGTATCAGTGAACAGAAATAGACAACAGTTTCCCACCAGTAGGCGAGGTAAACAAATTCGGAAGAGGAAAAAACTGTCGAAAAAATTACCTCAATATAAGGTATGGGCTATCCTAGGAATTCTTCAGAAAAACTGATCAGTTTTATATCCTGTAAAACATGCTGTTTTAGAAAACATTTTTGTTTTGAAAAACTGGTCCATATAAAAGCTAATGGTGGACGATTAAGCTTGCGTATTCTAAATATTCTACTACCGTTTGTACATACATTTACTTTCATACAGTGTATACATTTACATTTACTTTCATCTTCGAAAAAGTCGCCTCGATTAACGGCTTGCTATATGAGTGCGTGTATGTTAATGTATCACTTCTGCGTTGCCAGAACTCGGAAGTATGAATAAATAAATAAGATAAAAAACATATTTAGCACCAAAAAAGAGACAAAGTCGAAAGCTTTCTGAGCACCGAGAACGTATTTGAACTGCTGAACTGTGATAACAAATTGCGTGATGGCATACTTCGTTATATCAAACTTAATTATTTTTAGTTGCTGAGCTGAAAAGCGCTCTTCAAACTAAACTTGTTTTTTCTTGAAAGATTCAAGTATTTTCCCTCCTTCTTGTGGTTTTCAAGTGAATGGACGTTACATCGTAAATTTTTAACAGTCACTACGGACATTGCCATTTTACTAAACCAAACGGCTTCATTTAAATAACAGTCACAACAGATTGCCAGTTTTTTGCACCTGTCAACTGAAGTTCCATTGTTAATAAAACTCTGTGTTTTGCTTGTTATGGTCAGCGCTAGTTTCCTCTCATCAACGTGTTGTATTTTAGACCTTAATTTGAAATATTCAAATTTGTTGTCGAAATTCTGTTTTTATAAACTCTGAACGAAAAACAAATTTAAACTTACTTTTTTCTTGATATTGAATACATCATGCCGTGTTTTCAATATCTTTGACAATTAATGTCGGTCCCAAAACATAATTTGCTTTATAATCTCACTAGTAAAACAGTTTGTTGAGCGCGGCACATGCACAATGTCAACCTGATAAATGTCAAATCTTGGTTGACGAAAACTTTAGTGTTATTTTCCAACGGTCACAATAAGCTTAAAAATTCTATTTGTGAACACGCAAGAACTTACTCTAGTTTTAGCAAAAAGAACAACATTTTTCTATCTATGATAATCAAGCGATATAAACTGTCAGGTTTCTATAGATACGAGATACGATTTAAAGATCCAAAGAAAAAGTTGTCGCGGTGATTATCTTTATTTATGCAGATACAGTCTGTCACCAAAGTTTACTGAACAAAATAACTAGAAGGACAAAAAATCTCTATGGCTTAAAAAATTTCGTACAACAGTATAGAAAAACGAGCTCATGTTGCAGCTAAACACGGGGATCAGGATAATTGACCAAAGAACGGAAATACCAAGAACTTTGAATTCAACTTTTATAAAAGCATTACACAGATGGATCAAATGATGGACTCTGAACTCCGTCAACTCATGTTGCAAACGGGCGAATCGACACGACTCAGAGTAAGTGATAGTACATTAAAGAAATGCATATTCTGGTACTATGCCTATGGGCTGTTTTAATATTTAATATGGGGTTTTCTTTAGACAAAGAGACGAGGAAGTGAATTGTTGGCCAGCTGTCCTGCAAACGGAGTGTAATACTAATATTAAAAAAAATGTCCGGTCTTCTGTATTTCTTAAGTCACCACAAAAACCGTCTAAAGCCCGTTTTCTCATTCGCCGATTTTGAAAACTTAAAGCTCGATCATGATTTCCAGACACGGTGAGGCGTTTTTGACAAATATTCATTTTTGAAGTTCGTCCTCACTGTTCAAAAGGCCGAAAGCCAAAATTATAAGCACACCTTTTGTCTGAGTGCTGACTAGTCACGAATCAACAAACGAATCTGGTGGTATTTTATTTATCACGGCAGAATTTGATCAAACCGCCGGGAAACCGCCTGAAGACATGCTACGGTCTGCTCATTCTCTTCTTATTAATCAAGTAATACTGAAACGCTTTGTCAGATTTAACGGCCAATGACTAAGCTTGACTAAGTGTGCGCCATTTTGGAGTTAACACGAAGGAGATGTATAAATTATAGTCCTTGTTTGAACAGCACTGCAGGTAAACAATAAAACAGTGCGACAGTTCACTCCATTTTGAAACTGCTTTTGTAACTGATATATGGCCAGAGAAGTTTGTTTATGCATCACACTTTTTCAACCAAACCCATTTCAGTTACAAAATCTTTTTTTAACCGGCTTACTATGCTTTTTTGTATTTGTCCCGAAATGTTTTGTTCACATATGTGTTTTATTTGCTATTATCTGTATTTTGCTCACCAACCCGAAATCCAGAGTCCAGCATTTAACTTCGGGATACTGACAATCTGATATTTGCAACCCCACTAAAAGTTTAAAGTTCCAAAAATCAGTGAAACAGACCTTCTTCAGATGTAAAATGGCGGCAATCTAGCTTAAAATGATCATAATACAACTAATGCCGCGTTCGAACACAAACATGTTTTATAAAACTGACTTTCTCAAGTTCTTGCAACCAGCAAACGTGAAAATTTTCAGGAATGAACCCCAGTTGAATGGCTAATGCTATTTTCAAGATTTGTTTGCTCTACAGTTTGAGCCGAAAACATAACTGTGCTGAAAAATAATTTTTTTAAACCCATTTACCTTTTACAACATCAAGACATGTTTTTTAGGCGATGGATATAGGAGTTGCTAATGATAGTAAAAGTATTCGTGTGGCTATAAACCTCAAAACATCAACGAAGTAGGATATTTGTATTGTAGTTAATAGGCCATTGTATGTATTAAAAATTCGACAGTCCAGGGAAGGTTAGTTTTTCACAAGGTCGCAGAGCTTCACCATTTTCATTGCCTTATCGTGACTTTAAAATGGGAGAAGCTTCTCAACTGGTACAATGGCATTGTGTTGGTCTTTCACAAACACGACTTCAATACTAGTAGTAATACTAATAATGAAGCATGCCCTTTTACTTTTTAACAGTCCACATATTTTGATAACTAAAGCCTAAAACTATGTGCAATGCGTAGTGTTAAAATTGTTAAGAATGAAAAATGAATAGATTTTTGATAAAAGTTAAATTAACAAACTCTTATTAGAGCATGAGTGAGCGCGCGAAGATACAGAAAATTATCTTTGAGTGTCCAAATCAATACCTTAAAAGTAACCGCAGGGAACGAGCGAAAGCTGTTACAATTTTACACTATTGTAAGCTAACTTATCGTTATAATCAGCGAGGTACCAGCGTGATTAACTATTTTAAAGTAACTGTATTTCCCTATACCTTGTTTGGAGTCGAGTGAACTTGAATTAAGAGTTTGAGTCGTCTTTTATCGGAGCAACCAGTTCGGTTGTCAGTTTGTTTATTTTGACACACAAATTTCTAACCTATATTGAATTTATAAAGAGTTACTGAGAAAAAGTGTCCATCTTCCAATGAAAAGCATATTTCTTAGGATAGATAGTATACGCGCACGAAATAGACCTAAGACTAGTAGCTATACCTCGTGTTTGGTGAAGGGCTACCTGAAAAGTTTTCCTTGCTATAATAATTGTTCTTTTTACAGCTTACAACTGAATAGTACACTAATCCTAACAACTTTAATTTTTTTTTAATTAATTTCATTCCAGAGACAAAGGTGTGTCCATCACGTCTCGCAAGTGCTGTGTGTGTGTATAAGTGATAAGTGACTGGTGCATAGTGCATCAAAACATTACAGTTAATATATATGTTAAAAAGAAAAACAAATCACAATTTATTCAAAGAAATGTTTAAACAGCGCAGATTTAAAAGTGCTTTCTGTTGTGCAGTGCCTAATGTGCCGAGGAAGATTGTTCCAGTCTCTTATTGTTCGTGGGAAGTAGCTTTGGGCGTAATTGTCTCCTTTAGTTATAGGTCGTATCAAGCATGTTGAGTCCATCGCTCGCGTAGGTCTACTCATTGGTCTATTTAATTAAACATTTAACTTACCATAAAAACTTTTGGGGGGATAGAGTAAGGACGTCTGCCTTACGATATTGAACAAGCATCGTATTTGTGGTTAACTTTGTAAAAATATTTGCTAAATATCATGATCAGATATGAAATGACTGACTTTGATCAATACATCAAAATGGTGGCCAATATCCACCCGACTTGTTGCTACAGATCCAAGCGAAAATTATTTTCAGCGGTTTACCTAACAAAAGCATTTCTTAAAAAGAGGCGTAAATCTATTAATCAGTCATGTGATAAGTTTCAAACTAGTTACCACTGCAAATAATGGAAGAACACGTTGGGCAAGGTCTTCGTGTGTGAACTTTACCAAGCCGTGATTTAGAAGGTGTGCTATACAGCATTGAAATGGCACAGCTTGGAAACGACCGAGTAGGCCATTATTTGGGAAAGCGATTGGTAAAAACAGTGTAAAAAAATGAAGAGTTTGCAGGTGCAGCTTCCTTAAGTTGGTTCACTACGTCTTTTGTTTTTAACTACATTAACATTTACTGACTCTAGGGGTTTATTAAAACGAAGTACAAACCTTAGCCGGTGTTCAACCTATGTTCAAAGGTGTTAGAA
The DNA here is from genome assembly GCA_027574985.1 of Umimayanthus nakama. NCBI lineage: Eukaryota > Metazoa > Cnidaria > Anthozoa > Zoantharia > Parazoanthidae > Umimayanthus > Umimayanthus nakama. The sequence goes on along the minus strand of JAOBRG010254538.1, from coordinate 7,023 downwards.
ATAATAGTAAGGCAGTGGTTAAGTTTTAGACTTCGTTTGAACAACCGGCCCTAGTGTATCTATTTTTTTCTTACCTAAAACCTTCAGTTACAACGTCTTTCGGCAGTAAGGTTATCATGAAAACAAACTGGTGGTTTGCCTTTCTTGTTTTAAAAAAAACGCATAACTCTGCTCAAATAAATGAGGATCTGAAATTAAATATTAATCAAATCGTTTGACTTTAGAAGACAATCTTTTGAAAAATTGCCATGGGAAAACATTCGAGAGAGATAAGGAAAGAGAGTTTGACATGCCAGTTTGCTGTATTGTCAGCACAAGTGCATCAACTGAACTAGCAGGTAAAGAATATGTCATGAGTTTGGAGAACTTAGCTTGTTTCCGTTTTGAAAAGGTAACGGTTATCAGAGTTTCGACTTTGCTACAACGTGGTAAATTTAGTTGCCATTTATATTCCCTCCTTGCAACATCTCAGCCCACTGAACATATCAAATTATAGTGGCAAGTTCTTAATTTATGTGAAGCTCGAACCCAGGAACACTTCCCACGTTACGGGAAAATTCACGAGCAAATACAAACTAATGCCAATGGTTCAAGAACGGAATAGTTTAGGCACAGTGACATGCATAACTGGCGCTGCAATGAAGTTATTATCAGTGCTGTCAAAACCCGATCCGAACGAAATCGATCCCCGTGCTGCCCCTAAAAAATTGGAGCAAGAGTTTGATACCACTACCGGCTTGGTTTTCAGAATAGGCAGCAGGCCTTTTTGAGCGTTTAAAGGTGAGCAGCAATTTTGGTTGAGTCTCAGTGCCATACTCAAACGGACTCACACTCTAATGACTCTCACACTCAAAGTATGGCTTCGGCTTCTGACTCAATGTGTGTGTCGGTTACGTTAAATGTTTACATATTTTCATCGATACTGTATTCCCGTTCATACCACAAGTTATTCAGTATAGCTCTACCAACTTTTAGTCCACTTTTCAATGATGTTTAAATGGTCATACAGGATCTAGTTACTTGTTCTTGTTCTTGCTCCCTTGCTCAGTGACCATGGAAGCGGTATATTTTTTATGTAAAAAAGGATAGCAATACAAGAATACTCAATATTCAAACTTAACTTTAGAAAACTATATATAATATTTTTTACAGAGTGAGTTGTTTAACAAAAAGCAACAACTGAAAAACGATCAAGATGACATCAAAAATTTATTTGAATATTGTATCGCCACTGTGCTAACGAGCTCCACAAGAGATCAGTATTAAAGAATTTTAATGTGTACGTTTTTAAGTAGTAACTCAACGGTTTAATACAATTCATGCATAAGACATAATACGCATGTAATCAAGTTACTATGAAAAGAGTTCGATCTGGAAACTAAATCTACCAAATATTTTATTTTTTTATTGATAACAGTTTAAGGCTTTGTAATAGGCTACCTACTTCATATCTTAGTAATTTTCATATTTTATAGACTACAGTAAAAAAACCGCGTAAAAAACGGATTAAGAACACTCCGGCTCAAATTTGCTCAAAAAGATACCATATGTATAAGGAAATATTTAGTCTGAAAACTTAAAATTGTTCTTTTATAAAAAAAAATCTCCTGCCAGCTAGATTAGACTAGTAACTAAACCCAATTACTGGCCATGGGATATTAGCAGGTAGAGTTTTAACATCAGAACTGCTAACCTTCCCCAAATGAAATGCTAGTTCCTTCCATCTGTTAACTAAAAATAATTGCTGCATTTACGCACTGATTTCATCGGTTGATAGTGTATGCAGTACTGTATTTTATTTAAAGAAACATTTTGTAGAACACCTTAAGAACATTTTCAGGCTGATTTTGCAGAAAACATCCGATGTATAGGAACAAAATCACCCTGAGCCCCAAAACACCTGTTCTTTTGTGCGGGTTTTTACTGTATACGTTTTTCACGAGCTAATGAGAAAGCCGACACTTATCTTCAGTTATAAGTCAATGCCGAAAAATCAACAAACCCGTGAAAATACACCTTTTACAACAAATTTTCAGTTTTTGAGATGTGTTCCTTGGTTTTCGTTACACTAAAATTCCATCGCCCCTTTTGCTTTTCTTACGCCAATACAATACAACACAATACATTACAAAACAAGACAACACAACTTAGTACAATGCAACACAATACAACACAATACAATACAATACAAAGAGGATATTTCACGGTTACCAAAAGATATGGATTTAATTTTATCTTCGAGTGGCATATTATGGGCGCCAAACAAGCTTCTACGATTTTTAAAAATTTTCGGAAAATCTTCGGAAATTTTCGAACAAATAAAATACTTTGAAGGAATTCATAAAGTTGCTATGGTGTAAGCAGTTTTAGATTTTTGTTACCCCAGTTTCCAGGGCTACTCGCGTCGTGAACGCGCTCTGTATAGATTTTTGGTACAAAAGAACAAGATTCTATTTCTTAAAGTTCGAATGACCCTTTTTCCCATCTTCAGGAAATTATGGAGCAAATACAAAACGGTGTGAACGAAAGGAGCAACCCATCTTCCAAAGAAAATGGCAATCAAGAGACTCCCGCAGCTGTCCTGGAAAGGGTGCCGAGATTTCTTGTAGGAAAACCGATTCACGACTATGACGCCACGGGTGATGACGTAAGTAATCCAAACTCCCCTTTCTTGTTATGTTCTGATTAATAAGCTTTGGTCAAAATAGTTTACAAGTTCATGCAAATCAACGAAAACTTTCAAAAGTAATGTTTGCATCGATTTGTATCCACGTTAGAGGACGTACAAGAATGATACAAACCAAACCTATTAATGCTAAATGCGTCACAGTCTCCGACTTTATTACGGGTTGCCTTGATACAGACATGTTAAAAACTCGACACTTTTGTGTATTTTTTGGAAAAGGAGAAGGGTTGGCAAGGAACGAGATATGCGGTTTACGCGTGTGTAGAAAACGTTACTAGCTACATTTAGCTGTGATTGACCCTAGCACAAATAAATTATTTCTAAAAACCTCACCAACCCTAACAATTTTTAACCTCAATATTTTAAAGAAGTACAATTTTTATTGGAAGCCCCATTTCGAAAATTACGTCTATTATAGCGAATATACATACAGTAGGAATAGAAACTCAGTAACGCATGATTACTCTCGCAATAATTTATTTGTTCTGCTAGCGCATCTTTCATTTAAATTTAAAACCACTGGATATATAGTTACAGCCCTGATGATGCATTGATTCTTCCAGTTCCTCGTTTTAATTGCTTGATGCCCGAGACCAACTGCCTCGAGGCTGGTAGCGTGTACCCTGCGGTCTTCGTGTGTCTCGGGTGTTTATTTAACCTTTGCTTTCAATTTTTTTGTTATACAGGAGTTTTACATGTATTTCAGCTGACAGTCTTAGATTTTGGCTTAGTCCCAAATCAAGCGAGCTTTAGAAATCTTCGAGAGTTGAGTTACCAGATTTGGAAAAAAGTTTTGTCCAATTCTGTCTCACAAACGTGTGAAATGCTTATCAAGTCAGCTCTCGTCAAAATTTGTTCAAATGCCGATAAGAACAGTACAAGAGAATGCATTCGAGACAAGAAAGAGGTTTTTAATTTGTTTGACCTTCGCTTAAGAAAGTATAAATAGAACTCTTAAAAGTTAAACTGAAGCCTGAGGTTTGGCCAACACCCTTTCTGAGGCTGGGGTCCAATAATGATGGGCAATGAAGGTCGACGAGGGTCGATCAGAGTTGAAATTGTTAGTCTCATTGACTCTTGAGTACTCTTTGACTTTGAGCTTGCCGTTTAAACCGGCTTTTGATCAGAGTTGATCACGCGTTTGCTGAGCGACTCGGCATTCTCATTCATTTCATCTTCGTTTAAACTCGTACGTGAGAATTACACAATTTTCTCAAGCAAATCTGATCACTCGACCTTCACACAGCTCTCACGCTCCGGTTTTTTGTTATCTTTATAAACGTTACCCTTTTTTTTCTCTTTTAAGAGTCCAGCTCCCGAGACGTTTTTGGTGTTGAGTCGCCGCAGATGGGGCGAGAAGTTTGACCACACCTACCGATTTAACAAGGCCAGGTCGCTGCGGCTGATGGAACCTCATAACCCGATAAGGCTTGCTGCTATCAGAGTGATCACAAACCCGTATCCTTATGAAACAAAATAAAGAATTTTACAAGAAAGTTACTAAAAAATAGAGTATATTCCTGCTACACGCTTTTGTTTTATAAGAACATTTTTACAACTGAGAAGAACGAAGTTCAAATTAGCCCAAAATTTAAAAAACACTGAGCTAAAACTAGCTAAGAACTATTGAGGCTCCGCTTAAGAGGCAAGTATAATTGCTAATGTAAATAGGCACAGGTCAAGACAGCAAGAAAGCTAGTTAAATTGTTGAATAACCTTTTCAAAGAAAATGCAAAAATAATGAGAACTTTCAAAGCCACTGATTTGTTGTTATTGCAGTTTTTAGCTGCTTTCATGCCTTCTGCTGCACAAGTAAGCGCATTCTGCATTAAGTATAGATTATTCTACATTAATGAACGAGTTCTGTTTGTTTGAAAGAAAACACAGTCTAAGAAACGAAGCAAATCTAAGCAATCCCTTGTTTAAGACAGCCAAAATGTGTGAATGAATTGCTGGGTAACATTGACCTAAGGAACAGGGTTTCGTTCGAAAGCTCGAGTTCCAACTTTTATGCCTATCGTAGCTAATGAGAGATACGAAAACAGGCAAATACGATGTTAGGACTTGCAAAGAAAATACAAACGGAATCAATCCAAAACTTGAACAACAGTTTTGCGCTTATTGACCCAAACTTGCTTACTTTCCCGGATATGGACGCCATTTTGTGTTTCTGATGGACTCAAGTAAGCATCCCCTACTCACCCCAAACCCTGACCGAATTAAAAGAATAAGAAAAGAAAAAAAGACGTGCTTGGCTAGGAGGGGGGAGGGGAAGGAGGGCTCTCTACAACCGTGTCACACATCCGATTCAGTTATGCGCCGATGAGAAGCTAGTGCCATCTTATATCGCAGAGAACCATCAAACATTTTGTTGTATGCTATTGTTTGTGTATTTCAGTGACACACTCGAAGGTGTGCGTGCTACTGCTAGTTGAACTGGGGCTACATAACACACTTGTTTCAGGTTACATTCAACGTTATTTTACCTAACAAATCAGATATTTTGATCTACTGATTACAGTCACCATTATCGCAAACTGTGTTGTCATGGCTATCAATGAACCTCCTAAATCGGCTGAGTAAGTGTATCTCCTCTGAAACGATATTTCAGCGAGTCCCTTGTACAGGTCAAATAATGAAAGGTGCTACAGTTCAGGTACCCGAGATAGCAGACTTTTTCAGTCAAAGTTTTTTTCATTCCTATTTGGGATACAATAAATGGAGCTCAGTCTTAAATGATAAACGACCAGGTTTAGAACCAATAAAATGAGCGCCATAGACTGATGTGAATAAATACCTCTTATTAGCCGAGTGCGAGGTCCGTACGGACTGAGTAAACGAGGCTAATAAGACGTTTATTACATGGCTTTGTTGAATAATTCTTGTTTTGAAAAGAGCTAGCGGTCCGTACGGCTACTTACGGACCTGGAATTGACCAATCATAGCACGCGAAATCACTCAGCCATATAACAAAGATTTGTATTAAATGCATTTTAAATTAAACTTTTCATTTATGGCTTATTTCAAAACTTTTTTCTGAACTATACTTTTGCTCTCTAAGAACTCGTTTGGGTGATATTTTTAGTTTCAGCTTACTCTTTAACAGTGATACTACAATATAAAAACAAAAAATAATTTAAACTACTTGTTCAGTTTTTCTTAAATTATACAAGGTGCTAAACAAGAAAAAGTGGGCCATGTATTACGAATATGAGCTAGGCAGTTAGCAAACTGGGACTGACTGACTGTAGATATGTATGGAACCTAAATTTCAACTTAGCAGTATGCCTCTCTCGAGTGTATTCCTAACTCATAGTTTGGTCATTCGTAAGCTTGTGCTTACTAACAAAGTTTGTGGAACACGGAACAGACTTTTAAACTTATAACCTAATAAACATATATATAAATTAAATCGAGTGCAACTGTTATTGTTCTTGTAATCTGGTACAGGTACGTGTTTACAGCTGTATACACATTTGAAATGCTGCTAAAGATTATCGCCATGGGATTCGTACTTCACAGTTACGCGTATCTCAGAGACCCTTGGAACAGGCTGGATATCATTATTGTTATATTGGGGTGAGGTTAACAATTTGTTCTTAAAACGCTGGTAATAATATCTGTTTAATATGTTTATTTGTCCACTGACCGATTCTGGGACGTATATTGTTTGCAGCCCCCTTAAGAAACCCACATTACATTTTCTTACTGTCTTGGTATACCATCACTCAAAGCGTTATGGTAGTGCAATAGAGATATGATGGAGGTGGACTATGTTATTTGACTGCAAATGTCTCGTTTGTTTGTTTCTCCAGTTACATCACTCTAATTCCTTATGAAACAGCTGAGCAGCTGTCTGCTATCAGAACCTTCAGAGTGTTAAGGGCTGTGAAAGCAATCTCGGTTATAAAAGGTATGTGGTAAAATCTGTGTCACCCAGGCTGTCACGCAATCTCATGCTAGTATACTGAAGTGTTACCTGTTGTTAGAACTTTCAAAGCCGTTGGAGCTGTGAGGGTAACTTGGTTAAAAGGAAGGGTGTTACCTGTTTTCAGAACATTCAGATTGTAAATAATTGTGAATGCAATCTCGGCTTTAATTGATGGGTGTTAAAACTAGTGTTACCAATCGTTTTCACGAGGCGAAATATTTCATCATTTTTTCCGAGTTTTTATTAAACAGAATCATGCTAGCTTGATTTAGTGCTAACCAAACAGATGGATAGCACTTTTCGCGCGCTCTGATTCATTCATCAGACTCGGTATATCTAGTAATTATTCACCGAAGTGGAGGTGAATATCCTGGGCTTTCACCGACACTGAGGTGAATAATTAAGT
>JAOBRG010254427.1:0-16540 GCA_027574985.1 Umimayanthus nakama | reverse complement strand
GAGACGCTGCAGCAGTCCCAGATAACATCGCAGTAGTCGAACAATGGGACGATTGTTGCGTTGTAGACAAGCGTTGCTAAGGTGTTAGTGTTGGTGGTGATAGTGATAGTGATGGTGACAATGATGGTGCTAAAAACGATGATGATGGTAATGATTGTGGTAATTACGATAATGACGGTGATGACGATGATAATGATAGTGCTGTACCGCTGCTAATGACAACAATAGTAATAACAATAAAAACAACAATGCTACTGATGACCCTTACGATAATGATTACAACAATAATAACAACAACATTAGTAACAATAACAAAAGTAAAATTGATAACGACAGGGTTGCCACACACCAGAATGAAAACAATTTCCTGACTTTTCCCTGACCTAGAGCCAAATTTCACTGACTTTAAACATGGCAATTTGCACAGAAATATAACATGCTTCACCTATTTTTTAGTTTTTTTTTGTTTACACGTTCAATATGCTTTCCTCGTTCTCAACTTCCTTTCGTTGTTCTTGTGACTTGGTGCTCATTATATCCAAAATGATATATAATAAATATAATTAATTTTCCCTGACTTTGGGCAGACTTCCAAATTTCCGTGACCTTGAAAAAGTTTCGTTTTTCCCTGCCGTGGCGATGGTGATTATCATCACCAACTTGATAATGACAATGATCATGGCAAAGATTTAAAAAACCCTGTATTCTACCAAATTTAGCAAACACTAACTTCTTCGTTTTCTCCAAAGCTTTCGATTGTATGCTATTGGCTGGTTTAAAAGATTCACCACTCTTGAGTTCGTAGAACTTGGGTTTACTGCGCTGCGACTCCCTGTCTTGACCCTTCGTAGTTTCCTTCTCGCGGTTGTTTCCTGCCTTCCTCCACATCTGCTCCTCATCCGAACTGGACTCCTCCTCGCTAGGCCGCCCCTCCAGCTCCTCGCCCTTAAAACAGAACAAAGATTACCTGTACAATATTGCACGATACTGCAGTGTTCGAGCGGTTAACGTGCTTGGTTGGCGATCCAAAGTTTGTGTGTTCAAACACGATCAATACCTCTGTGTTGTGTCCTTGAACAAGGCACTTTGATCGACTTGCTCCAGTCGACTCAACTGTACAAACGAGTACCAACTGCTGCTGGGGACTAACCAGCATGGATCAGAGTTCTACCCAGGGGTAGCCACAGACTCTCATCCGATTTACACTATCAAAACCGGAGACTTGAAAGCGCTGGCCAATTGATGTATGCCAAACTAACCTTTGGAAATTGACCTAGTTTCTAATATGTTAATGTTAATGCTTCAGTTGTTGGTGTTTGACTTCAGTTTCAAGTTCAGGTTTATGCTAAAACAATAAAGATAATTAAGGCAACAACTTAGCGTGGGTACCTTGTTCCTGTTAATTAACTTAGGTCCATCAAGCAGCGGATGCAACAAAAAGTTTCCAATAAGAGTCGGAGACGGAAACCAAAATGTGTCTATGGTATTTAGTGGGACCAAAAACAGCTTTAAACCTCCTCGGGGAGCCGTCCAAACTTTTCATAAATCAATCTATCTCAGAATATATCTTGTTCTGTTCTAAAAATATGTCTCTGTTACTAAAAAGCCTAATTCACATTCTTCTTTTTCGCTTTCTTTCTCTTCAACCGATTAATCTTAAAGCGCAATTAACTTGGATCCGCCTTAACAACATATTCAGACTGGAGAGGACAGGACGGGGAAGGGGAGAGGTCGGGGAGGGGGAGGGAGGGGGGGATTGCGCCGGCGATTTGTCGTCATAAATCGCCAATAACTTGAAAGAAAACTGCACTATTTAAGCTCACGACAACGCATATAAGGCAAAAACCTCAATACTCGTAACAAGGTTCATACCTCGATTTCTCTGAACTGCGCAAATATCTTTTCCCGCTCTTCTTTCTTCTCTTTTTTCCGTTTCTGCCGCTCCTTGTCATGTTTGGACAACACGGGATGAAGAAGCCTAAACTCCTGGAATGAAAAGCAAATGTGGTAAAAAAAAAATCCATAAGCTGTCTTACTTAAAATGATCTATGTTAAACAGTGTTTTCGTTAATTAGATTACAGGGCTGCCAAAACTCGCCTTTCCTACCATTCTCGACTTTTAACCACGAAGTTTGTTGCAAAGCAACAGATAAGATTTCGGCACGCACGGCGCAGTACATGGAAAATTTAAACTCTGCGCGGGCGTGTTTTCTAAAACGGATAGGATTTCTCAACGTACAGTGAAAACAGCATTAGTTTTTCGTGGCACAAAAAACCTGTCCGATTTATTACATATCACATACCAATATCCTTAACGCTCGAAACTGCACCATTAAGAAGACCGGAAAATTGTTCTAAGTGTAAACAGAAGGCCTATCCAGTAGGGCTTCTACAGCGGTACGAAAGCTATCCGATCATGTGTAAACTGCGGCAACCAAATGTAGATACAACTCAGTGCAAGTTTTGACGACCACGCGTGCGTTCATCTCGCGCTTCAATTGTCCGCCGATGAAAAACTTGCTTAGACTCGCAGTTAAACTTGAGCTTGCTACTCGGTGCAACTTCAAGACCAAGCGAACTGGTGGCCAAACGAAATTAAAACTTGTACTGACTTGCATCGACTTGCATCTACATGTGGCCAGTTTTGTAAGGGCTATGATGTACTATTTTGAACGTGGTTTGTACATAGTTTTTCTGCAGTACATTGTCGTCCTACTAGAATGTCTGTTCCAATTGAAAACACCCATTCTTAATTCGTGAGCCCGACCCTGCGTTGCTTGTGGCAGCAAGACGATGATTTCTGGAACGTAAAAAAAATGGCACGACTTCTCACCTCACTTTCTTCGTTCACTTGGAAATCAGGGTTGGTGAACATGGCTGCAAATCGGTCATCTCCCAGAGGGTTGCTCAGGTTTGCCTCCTAAACAACACACGTTTTCAGTTAGATCTTCTCAAAACTGGTTTATTGAGGCAAAACCACTACAAGTACCTAAGGTCTTGATGCCGCAATCTAAAACTTCGCGTGCTTTAGAAGATCTTCGCACGGTGAAAAAATGTCATTTTTTAGAAAAAAAAATTAAAAAAATGTATTTGTTAAAAAACCAGGCAATTATCGTATGTCCAACCTGGAAATTATTCCGTACACCTTTCAGGTTTTTCTTACTTCTTTATCCCCAAAAACTATAACTAGCGATTGTTCCAAGTGTTTCCCGTTTTTGTTGAAATACGGCCGGAGAACCTCGAGAATTAGGGTCTCTTTCATGGTTATACTTCTCGAACTTCCCTTTTTCAGAAGTAAGAATATATCTTTAAAACATCTTAGTCTTTGGAGCAGAAACGTGATAATTTCAAACTAGGGCAGGCAGGGGGACTCAATCATATACACTGTAAAAATGTGATGTGTTTTCTTGACCTCTGCAGTTTTTCTTTTCGTAACAGACCCCTCTGTATCGTCAAGAAGCTTCTCTGCTAGATTTCTGTTGATTCGTGGAAGTTTCTACAAGCAGATGGAAAAAGCAAAAAGCAATTGAATTAGCAAACAAAACTTATTAATTTTTAACAAGTTTCAAAACAAAGTTTCAGGGAAAACAAAGACTGTGCTGTGTGCACATCATTTCTACACACCTTAAGTCGAACGCGATTGGCCCTTTCTTCGTCGAGTTTCTCTTGTATGCGTTTTTTGCGGTACTCTTCATAAGCAAACGGTTCTGCAATGGCCTTTGCCTGCAAAAAACAAACGACTGAATAAAAGTATAATATAACTTTCTAACTCTTGGATTTATCGTTGATCTATCGGAAAACTCACAGTCCGAGCAAGATGATTTAATTAACTATGCCAACGGGAGATGAACAAGCTGGGATGTTTGACAAGTATTGAGCAAAACAATAGTTGCTACAAAACGACCAGTAAGGCCGTACACCAGAGAAAATAGGACGCGACCAGGCGAAGACACAATGCGAAAATCTCGCATAAATTGTACACGAACGCATGTTTGCGTCTAAATTTACATGGAATAGGATTTTGAGCTTTTGTTATCGAAGAAACGTTTTACTTTGGACGTGAAACTGCTCAGTGCATTTAAATGGTCAGTTAGCATCTAACATAAGTCCCGCCCAAGCTAAGCCTAATTCTTTCTCGTACATAACCTAGCTAACGAAATTTTGTTCTCTTCAAACATTGAATTCCAGACAATGATGTTAGAAGACTCCTTGGATTGTCGATGTTTAGCCGCTTCAATTTTAAACTTTTCTTGCTCGAATTCTGAGACACATGTTGCATTGTCTTCCGACACAGGGCAAACAAGGAACTTATGGAACGTTTTGCACTACTTCAAAAGGAATGTTGCATGCGGCATTTTCTCTTGCACCTGAGAGGGAGAGAGGAATTAGAAAGTAAAAGGAAAAAAAACCGTAACCTTCCCTGCTTCTAGAGGCATGACATTTTATATATTACCTTCCTCTAAATCAATTTTGGAAAAAAAAACACACACACACACACACACATAACTATGCGCGCTTACGGAAACACGTACGTTAGCTGGACCGAAAATCAGCTGGCCTTATAGATAAGATCTAAGCCTGACCTAGAAAATGTAACTGTCTTCATTTTGGCTGTGATGAATTTCCTTGACATCCCTTTTACGCTATTAACAATTGTGACCCTTCCCCTTTTCGGCCTTTTTTTACCCAGCTATTATATGACCAGTACCCTACCTTATGATACAGCCGAATATCCATGAAATACCCGTGCATGTAGGCTCGCAGAAGATTTGTTCCCATAAGGTGAGACAAACCTGGAAAGGGTATTAGCTTTAAGAATGACTGCTTGGAAAAAATCTGGAAAACTAGCTAGTTAACTACTTGAAGAAAACTATTAAAGATCAGACTTGAGCTTCAAGTTCAGTGTTTTACTTGTGTTGGTGTATGGGTGCTATACAATGTCGGATGAAAAAAAATAACCTAGACATCTTGAATATGTTAAGACGTATTGCTAGGATCTACTGGCCGATGCGTGTCACAAATTGTGTTCAAAGTTTGATCTGAGGAACATTAAACAAGGAAACAAGCCGCACGTGCAAAATGGGAGGTAGGCCTAGCAAGGTCACATACTAAGGATAAGCTAAGAAAAAACCCTTGCATTGTCCGTAGGCTGTACCTGGAGGCAGAAGGGAAAGAGTTCATCCACGTGAAACCTGGCGCAAAACTATAGCGAAAGAGATGAAGATAGAATTAAGGCAGCATTTGTTGCTGCAAAAAGGATGTTGAAAACTCTCCACAGATGAAAAATTGACATGAATGATATACAGCTATTTCAGAAAAGGTTGTAATAGTCAATAGTCAAATACTGGAACCGAAAGGAACTATGGGTTCCAAGCAGCACGAATAATCACTTCTGTTGGGATTGATTTTGCAAAATGATGAAATACAGGTTCACCATATAATGCCACGGCAATGCAGTAACAACCTTCGCTGGCGCAATATCACTCATTATGAGTGTACCCAAAATTCCTTTCGGTTCTAGTATTGACTATTGACTATGGCAACCATTTTTAAAGTAGCTGTTTGTGCATGAGATGAACAAAAGGAAAACTTTATACAAGTTCTCAAAGGTATGATCTGGTTTAAAACAAACTAAACGCAATAGGAGAAGAATATCAAACCGGCTCACCTAGGCTTTCCAGATCCTCTTTCGTAACAAACTTGTAGTCATCGTAGACTGCAATTAAACCATGAAAACAATGAATGTAATCACTTTGTTTCTTTCTATCACTGGTGTGTCAGACTCGCGAAATGTTGCATCCAATAGCAGTAAGGCCCATGTTAACGGACGCAACAAGTTACAACATTGTTGCGTGTTGTTGGGGGCTTTTGGCCATTAATGTTGCGTCCGTTTGCATTGGTAATAAAGATTGACGGGTTTCAAACTACACGTAACAAGTGCCCACTTTGTTGTGGTTCCATGCAAACGGACGCAACATGTTCGGCCAAACGATGTTGCGTGTTGTTGGCAAACAATGTTGCGTTCGTTTGCTTTGGCCTTTAAAAGTTGCAATATTAAACGATAAACACTTCCAAACGTTCTCTAAAATTGAATAAAGTTTAATTAGAAAAATACTATTTGATCAAAATTATCTTGTACGATTTCAGTTGTTTTTGTTTTACAACAAAACGTTTTCCATCTTAAGATCACTTTCAGCGCTTCTAGTTCGAGTTTGCAGATTCAAGCGGGAATTGAAGGTTGGGGGAAGGATGATGCTTCCTTAGCAAAATCCACACAAGAAACTGCTTCTATGAGGCAAACCAGCTTTTGACTGCGAGTGTATTTCAATACACGGTACAATGTCCATGTTTGAAAACTCTCTGTTGACTTTTAAGCCATACAAAAACTTACTATCGTTATCATTATTAATAATACCATTCGAGGGCCACTAGTCACTCAAAGTTTTTACTATCAATAATTTTGGTTGACCCTTAAGTCCATTTCACACGAGCCATTTTTATTTGACAAGTTTTCTTTGACAAGTTTTATTTGCCCGTGTGAACAGGGAAAATTGCCGTTTTTTCACTTGTCAAGTTTACTTGTTTAAAATCAAGGAAAAACTTGACAAGAAAAAACTTGCCAAAAGAGAACTACTTGAGCTGCGAAACTTGCTCGTGTGGACGCGAACGCGAACGACAAGTTTTCTTGACAAGTTTTATTTGACAAGTTTTTATTTGACAAGTTATATTTACCTGTGTAGAAGGACAAAATTACCAATATTTCCCTTGTAAAGTAAACTTGTCCAAAAGCTGGCATGCCAGCTTTTGAACAAGTCAATTGGTGAATTGTCAGAACAAGCGGGCAAGCGGAAACCGGAAACGTAAGTCGCAAACAAATACAACAACACTCGGGTTCACTGCAGCTTGTAGCGCAGTTCCAGACAAAGTTGGCTAAAATGTTGACCGAATGTTTTTTGTTAAGGCCGGAGCAGTGCAAGGGAGATGGTCGGACCACGCAACTACTATTCCTCTTGAAAACTTGAGACCAAAAGAATCGCTTTGGAACCTCACAAGTCGCGGCTTATGGAAACAAATCAAAGAAAAAGTCAAATATCGAGGAGCTACTTGAAGAGGTCGCGGGTGTCACCGCAAGGTGTCGACACAAAAGCTCTCAAAAGTAATAATCACCCAAATAGACCAATATTATCGGTTCAAAAACTTCCTTTAAAGCAGTTTCTTGAAAATCCTTTTATCAATCAGTTTGTACGAAGGGGAGTTTAGCATGACCAATGGAAAATTATCTAGTTTAGATTTGAATGGGAAATTCCCAATCTTACAAATTTTTCCAAGGCCACTGTTCTTAAAAATCCCACCATCTGAGTTGGAGCCAGGTGCACCAGGATCAAATGCAAAGAACTTTGCACTTGCATCAGCAATTGCCAACAGAGCAATGCTAAACCCCACTTTATAATTATAGCACTAAGAGTCTAAATGCGCAGGGGCTTTGATATTCACTTGCTTGACGTCTATTGCCCGGCAACATGAGGTAACGGCCAGTCTGTTTTGATCCCTCAGCAAACTTGTGCCACTCTGCCTCTGAATATGGCACACGCATCAGTAATCTTGGTGCAGAAAATCGTTAAGGGCTTTGCTCACTTAAGGAATACATTCAGAAACGGATTAAGTAGCTGCACAGAAACCATATCGCAGATCCTTGTTGGTTTGACCAGAAGCAAGGTAAGGAAGTGTGATGCTAAGTCTGTCTTGCTACATTTCTCCAAAGGTTTCCGCTGTGCGTTTGTACTGTGGTCTGTGTCAGCCAAAAAAACTAAACTTGTCAAAGTTGCCTGACAGCAAAAAATTTGCTGGTTGCGTTCACACGGACAAAGGACTTTGCCAAGGGAAACTTGTCACGGAAAACTCGTCAAAGAAAACCCGCTTACTCATTCACACGGGCAAGTAAAACCTGTTTAGGCGAAACCGGGCCAAAAAAACCTGTTCAGTTGTTCACACGAACAAAATAACTTGTAGTAAAATTTGTCAAATAAAAATTGCTCGTGTGAACCAGGCTTGATTAAAAATATTCTTATTGATAATTATTAATGTTGTTGTTATTATTACTATTATCATTATCAATTTTATTATTATTATTATTATTATTATTGTCATTATTATTATTATTATCACCATTTTTATTATTATTATTACTATTATTATTATTATTATTATTATTATTATTATTATTGTTACTGTTATTGTTAATATTAATATTGTTGATGTTGTATTTATTACCTGTGGGCTGCTGGTCCTCTTCCAGCTCTTCAGTCAGGTTGTCAAGAAACGAGCACCAACGAGGAGCTGGGCCGAGCGACTAAATATCGAAAGAAAAAAGTTCAGACAGTCAATAAAAGAGACGCAGAAATACAGTGTCAAACAGAACAGTGGCCAGAAACAGCAACTTAAAGTCTTGAATAAATAGTGAGAAACAACATATCAAAAATAGTTCTCACACAAGGTTTTAAGCTATGATTTCAACTTTGTGAATTTTGTACCGAAACTCGAGAAAGTGTATGAGGGAAACTGCTAGAGAACCACTCGCTACAACAAGCTGAGAGGAGATCCGCCTCAATTCTGCACTTACGGTCGGTGGGAAAATACGTTCTGAAAGAATAATTTACTTGACGTTGTATGGTGGCTCACCGGAATGTAGTAAATCAGCATCTTGGGCGACTCAGTGGCAAGGAAGAGAAGGCCTGAAATTGTAAAACAAGTCATATGAGTACAGTTATGCCTAGTACTGCTTATCGTCGGACACCCAGGGATGGTCAGTTGGGCTAAGGGATATTACGCAAGCAACCCAAACTCCTAGTTTGTTTTTGTTTTGCACAATTTGTAAGAATTTTTATTATATGGCTGTCTCATTTCGCGTGCTGTGACTGGTCAATTCCAGGTCCATTAGTTGCCGTACGGACCGCTAGCCCTCGATCACCTTTTCAAAAGCGCAATAACCAACAAAGCCATATAGTAAACATCTTAGTAGCCTCGTTTGCTCGGTTCGTTTGGCAAGTTATGGATGAGGATCCTCGTTTTTTCCTTCCTTGTTTTCGTGACCCGCGCGCTTCGCGCTTGGGCCATAAAAGGAAGAAAAAAACTCGGTCCATTACCTGCCGTACGGACCGAGCAAACGAAGCTAATAAGAGGTATGAATTGGAACTCCAAGATAGAGTGGCTTATGAGACTTTGTATGGGAACTAAAGGATTGAGTGATTTGTAAGACGTTGTATGGGAACTTTGGGAAACTTTGGTATCGAGCGGTTTTTAAGAAGTTGACTGGGAACACTAGGACTGAGCCATTTAAAAGACTAGGACTGAGCCATTTAAAAGAAGTGCTTTGGGAAAACACTCCAATTATCAAAACTACAGGATATTGCTGTGATTAAAAAAATATGGTGACTTACCTCTTGCTTACATATGTGTTCCGTGCAGAGTGGTGCAATGCAAGTACCAGCTTAAAAATCTAATTCATTAGGTGTATTTCGACTCACTAAATAGGTAGCGGCATTATTTGGTGTTTAGCTATGAGATACGTCATCCTACATACTATATTCTGCGTATGACAGGTCAATTAAGAGACTCTGTCTGGGAATTCACTCGCTATCTAAAAACGCTAGAAATGTCAGCGCAAAAATGTGGAAATAAAGTTCGCCTAATTCAGCTGGGGTTGTCAATGCAATTTCTGTGTAATTTGGAGACGATTTGAGGCGACTTGTGGTGAATTTCCGATCAAAGTTGTTTCCCCAATAAGGACAAGTCGTTTCCACATTTATTTACACACAAGAAAAGTGACAATCCCACGTTGAGTTTTAAGGTTAACTACATTTTAATGTTTCTGTGTAGATCGTAGCATTTTTAGAAAGCGAATAAATCCCCAAAATCGGCTGGTAATAACTTTCTATATGGAATATCTCAACCACTGACAAAACCATTACCTATTTTTCCAGTTGAAATACTTATACCTTTTACTTATCATCCGGATATTGGATTGCTTATGGTCGGTTGGGACAAAATCAGGGGGAGGGAACGCTCTCCCACTTAAAGGACCTGCCCTGGGTTTCGGAGAACGCATGTATACCCTTCGGAAAAACATAGGAAAGATGTGAAAAGGATCGACTGTCTTACCAGAATCTTGAAACAAGCACAAATCATTGATGTCCGACTGTGGTTCTATGGACGTGAAAGGCTTCCCCTAATGATGGCATAGAATGCAAAATGAAAAGGTTAAAGACAACATACGAAAAGCATAGTCATTAAGTTATAATCTATTTTTGTTCGTATGTTGAAGCTGGAAAAGAGTTCGTTTAAATAAGACATCTGTCTTACAAGTAGTTTGTTTAGTCTCAATTCCACGCACGACAAAAGTTATATTTAATGTGCCCACGCAGATAAAAGTTTTTTTCAAAACTAGTCTCCCAATATTTAATGTGTAAATTGTTTAAGAGTCCATGAAAGTTGGTTGTTGATGTATGAATACAGCACGGTTTCACTGTAAATCACATGCAGCCTCCTCAGTTGCTAGCCACTTTGAAAAATGATTTTAAAAAAACCTTACTCAAACGTTCATCCCCGGAGATAAAAATGATCTGAAAACGACTGTAACACGTTTTAAAATAGATTGCGGTATACAATCCAAATGTGAGTAAACAAGTACAGTCATTTCAACCTGTCCTACTTGTCATTACTGAGAGGAACAATCTCTTAGACTTTGAGAATCGTTGCCATGAATAGGGCTTCCTAACAAAATATTACTTATAGATAAACACAAAGACAAGCAAAAGCAGTTCTCAAATCATTCTTGTTTCGAAGGATTAACTTTTATGTTCAAAAACGCTAAAATAGTCCTATTTATCTTTGACTTTGTTTAACTAAAAAAATACAATGTTGAGCGATTACCGACAAACTATTGAAACTTATTAGACTTTCATGCACACTTTGTTTTAGACGAACACTTACTGTCAAGTTGAATGGTTTCAATCAAATTTGTCTGAAGTTCGAAGTCTAAACCAGGTCTTACTTGCAAACTCTGAGACATTCAATTTCAACAACCAATGATAGTACAGAAGTTTCTCTTCCAAACCGAAGATGTTTGTGCAGGCTTAAGATTCTGAAAAATTTGAAATATAAAATAAACACATACGGTATCTTGGTTCCATATTTTGAGGATCTTGTTATCAACAGAAAGAACGACTCCAAGTTGCTGCTGGAAAGCTAAACTCTTAATCGGTAAACCGTACTGGTGATCCTTGACAAGTAGCGGTTGGCTTGATCTCAGATCGTACAACAACACCTGGGGGGAGGGGTGAGAAACGTCAGTGTGAGTGATACCAGTGTGAGTGACTCAGTCAACTGATTTGAATTTTCGCAGTTTTATACCAATATAACTGAAGTTCATAACTGTATCAACGTTTTGTTGAAATTCTACAAACTTTTTAAAGTAAAGTGGTGCACTTATATAGCGCCTTTTCCATGTGACATGCTCAAAGGCGCTTTACAATGATAAGTTAACCCCTAGCGGACCGGAAGCATATTTGGGCGCAAGTGGCAGCCGCTTCAAAGCGGTCCGTGAATGCTGATACTCATTTTACAGACCCCGGAAAGATGGAAAGTTATCACAATAAATTTCTACTGCTTTCGATTACGATTACGAGAGTGCTATTTCTTGGTTTTGACTGTAAAACACAAACAAAGCAGCCTTTCAAAAACACTGACACAGTTTTAGATTGCAAGCAATGTCAAATGTGGTAAATGGTGCCATCAAACGGAACACGACCGACTTGGAACTCCAGAAAGGGAAAGCAAAGGTCGAAAAACAAGGCGTTTGGTTTTTTTTATTTAATTGAAATTACCAAATAAAAAATAAACAGCGACTTAGAGAACTTAATAAGCTTTCCTGTGATGCATAGGTTTTTTAGGGTTGCGTCACAATATATCAGAGATACACTCCAATAACCGAAAACACCGCTCGAGTTGAACAGTAACCTTAACTAGCTGGTTCAGTTTACTAGTTCGTAGTTAGCTTAGTGATCCGGTCAGTAAGCTTGGCTAGTCAGTAATTTAGCAAGTTAGTTAGCTAAATCATAGTTTAGTCATTTTCCTCAGTGTTCTCTATTAATTCATTTACAGTTTTTAGTCAGCTTCTTTTTTATATACATTACTGCAATGAGAATTGAGAATTTATTAATTTTTTGCTTACTTTAAAAAATAAAACTTTTATTAGTACTACACTTACTACACCTATAATTATTACTGTTATTATAATTATTATCATTATTAATATTGTTGTTATTGTTATTGCTTATAATTATTACTATTTTTACTATTATTGTCAATGCCAGTATTGATACTGAATCCTCGATTAGGACAAAATTAATGCAGCCTTCGCAAACGTGAAACAAACACTCCACTCACATGTCCGGTGCTCGTGCCAACGCCCATTGTGAGAGAGCCATTGAAAGACAACGCAGTGACTGAAGGAACTGCATCCAACCTAGCAGCAACAACAGCAGCTAGTAGGTAATCTTGAATTGTTATTGGTACTGAAACATCTGGATCCGGTTGCTCAGTGGTAAGGCGAAACTTTCAAATAAGATTCCTTTATCTAGAAACATGTCCGGTTTTTCAAAAACTTACTAAGGTACGCTCCAAGGAAACCTACATGTAGTTATGTAAATCTGAAACGACAGCCCTAATCAACCTTTAAGGAAGTAGACCCAAATCGCAGGTTAAAGATGTAACCTTTGCTGGGCAATTAGCATGCAATGTTTCGAATTCGATAAACCTGGTCAAGGTTTATCTTTTGCTTCTGCTACTCAAGTTTAACTGCAAAACTATCAGCACTGTTAACGAAAGAAAGATCATTAAAAAACAATACCTCGCTCCTGAACTGTGTATATATACGCAATCAAAGAGTGATGTAATGTAGGAAACACTGTTACAGAGACTGTTTGTTACTCATTCGGTACATAATCCCTTCTGAAAACTCAAGGACTTTTAGGTACAAACTTCAATTGTGTTCAAAAGCTAAAGTGCAGCGATACCTACTCAGTATTTTAGATCACCATACAGTGCACATGTACAGGTATGTATCACGGCTTGACACAACCTGACATTACATTGTAATAAAACTCAACGTACTTTTCATGTGAGAACTTGCATAAGCCAATATCGAGAACTCCAACTCTACTTCGCGATCTTGGGTCCCAGCACTCGACACATCCCTAAAACAGGCAGGACATTATAAACGGTCTTGCTTTTCCAACAAGTACATACACAGTGTTCTCTCCAGGATTTTACCAAGATCATGGGATGGTTGCTACTTAATCCAAAATGGACAGTGGGCTGCAGGGAGAGGGTACTGGTGTGCTCCCATACTTTTAAGTTTTAATTGCAAATATATTGCAATGATTAAGTTTGCTTTTAAACCATGCTGGTGTTTTTGTTAAGGTTACCGTTCATGTCGGAACGAATAAAAAAATCGAAATTGGGATTTTTGCAGAATATAAACGTAAATCAAATGAACTTTTAGTAACAAAAGTTGTTTTCAGTACGTCTATTAGTTTGCGAGGTATGACGAATGAAAGTTTTTACCGGAAATGAAATTGTATGACGTGCAGCGTACTTTAGGAGTGAATTTCTCGAGACATATTTTGGCCAAAACTGCGATAATGCAAAGGATCAATGGTCCCTCAATTTTTAATATCGAGCCGTCAAATTTGGCAAGCATATAAGATAATAGTTGAAGATGAAAACCGTCTTGGCGAATTTTGAAATTCCGGTCCCATTATTTTTTATGACTCAAACAGTGCAGTTTTGTATGCTGCAAAAGGGGAATTTTCTTCAAATGCCTGCAGAAATTTCAATCAAAAATCGCCAGGACGGAAATGAAGCGCAAGTAGTACTAAAACTGATAAACAAAATGCAAATGGCATAAATTGAAGCTGACAGCCGCATTGACATCTAAAAGTGAAATAGTTAGTTAGAGTTACGAAACTTGCATTCGTTTACGAACAAAAACTTTTAAAAAATATATTTACTATCATCTAGATAATTTCATAAGCTTTCCATTGATGTATAGGTTTGTGGGTATTCGATGCGTTTTAACGGAGTTTCATACGAAAAACTGAAAACACCGCTCAAGGTGAACGGTAACCTTAAGTAAGAGGAGTCTAATACCAATTACATGTAACTGACAGAATACAGAAAGATTGGATTCCAAGGCAAAGATTAAAATTTTAGAGAAAAAGTTTTAGAAAAGAGTAGTTTGTTTTCAGTAACATTTGGTATTCTACAAGCGAGTATTTGCCCAAGGCAAAGCGGTGTTATCTCTAAGCCAAACGGCAGGTTTTTAAGCCAATTTTATGCCAAGCGGCCCGCTTGTATTTAAAGCTCTAGAGAGAACACTGATGCAAGTACATTGTATTATTCTAACGTCAAACCCAATCCATGAACCCAAATCAAAGATTCTTGTTGAACAAACATATGTACAGTAATTAAGATAGAATCGCTAAATACATTCTTACTTCATTTGTTCCCGCAGCAAACAAGTGGTGGACTGGGTTGATACTGCAGGCGTTGATGGATCTGGAAATGGTATCAAGTGATTATCAGCAATAACCAAAGAGGCGAGGGTGTGGACCCGTTTCTACAATTATCTGTTGATTCTAATAAGTGCAACTCGAGTTAATCGTGTACTGTTTAACGACTCTCGCCAACTTCAACCGGCCTGGACAGTTCGCAAACCTCCCACGAACTAAATTTGGTCTCACTTCAAGTCACGTTTCCCAACGTTTTCACCTGATTACTCGACCTTCTGCTAGAGATGTTTAAATGTTTCTTTTTTTAAAAAAATTAAAATTTATCCGGAAAAAAAATTATTCGTGTACCTTACCGCTTCTCTCGGTTGCAATTTATCAAAATTCAAGCTTGAATAATAGCGACACAATGCCCGCGATGGATAAAAATTTACAAGTGTTTTAAGAATTTTCGGAGATCAGCTGGGACGAAAAGTGCAGGGGGGAATTAGTAGTTTTTTAGGAATTTCAAGTTTCCATGGATTTCAGGTAAGTTCAAAATACTAAATTTTTGCCCAAACGCCAGCTTGTATGTCATCCAAGGAAGGGCACTTACACGATTATAGGTAACAGGGGAAGTGTTTCCTTCCCGATTCCCCTTACAACAATTGTACTTTTCCTTGATCTCAGTGAAATTGTTGGCGGCCTACTCAGTAGAATAAGTTCGTCTCTCATTTAAAGTAAACGTTTCAGTTTCCCTTCCTTTAATCACGACTTGCTGCGCTGCCTGTAAAACTTGACCATGCAAACCGTAGCTACTGCATTCTTTCTCAAAAGAATCAATCTGAAGGCTCTTACTAAAGTTGCTAATAAATCCACTGTTTCTTTTTTAATTCTGTCACAAGAAACAACATAAGGGACCGCGGAAAAGGGGGCCGGGGGGGGCTAATTTTAGAATTGTAGAGTTAGTAAGAAAATATGTCTTGTGCCCCTAAATATCGAGTCACTAACAGTGCTCCCTCCCTCCCTCCCCCAGTCTCAAAGTTGTTCGGCGGTCTCTGAACATGATACTTACGATGCATCAGTCTGCAAAGAGTTCAGGAATCGACCTTGCTCGAGGTTCAGCCGATAGACTTCAGAACTACAACGAAAATTTGTTCAATTGTAAAAAATATTACGCTTTCTAATACGAGTTCCATTTTGTGGTAAAAGCTTGGTAGATGTTAATTGCCTATGTCAGTTACACGAAATTTCCGCAATGCACCTAGACCATCCCACATTATAATCATAAAAAATGCTAGCGAATTGATGACATCAAAACTGGCCAAAAGTCAGATTAACTTTATCTGTATACGTTCACACCCAAATACATGTACATATATATGTATGTCAAAGGATATGTCTTAGTGATTAAGAAGAAAGAGTTCAAAAGTTTGTGAGAGGTAAAGTAACAGTGCAAGCGACTTCCGCTTGTTCTGACAACTAACCAAAAACCTTATATTTTCCATGTGCAGTTTCAGCTAAACATTTGGTACATAATGGTTCTTTAGGAAGACACTATTATTTTGAACAGGTAGTCCCACGAGTGTCAGTCTTAAACTTATGTTAAAAAGACAGCTTTCAAGCATCAGGCATTATGAACCAAACATTTTGCCAAGAGTTGTTTCGCCATAACTGCAGTACCAAACCCCCATTATCACAATCACAGCACGCATGCCAACGCCAGCAGCTGAATCATTAATGAACCGGATATAGGTTACATTTACAACGTAGATATATTCACTAAGCTGATACGGGTTGTGGGAGAAAACTCGCAGCAAGCGACAACCAGAGCGTAGTCAAGATGAAAAAACCTATCCAACAACAACACTTTATTCGTGTCCTCTTGATGTTCTAAAATGTACAGTGACTTTATATTTAACAATTATTCCACGAACACGCGTTGGATATGAGCTTTTAGATAGCGGACGAGGTGCGAAGCACCGAGTCGGCTA
>JAOBRG010254426.1:0-12756 GCA_027574985.1 Umimayanthus nakama | reverse complement strand
TAATGGTATTGATAATGGTAATGGTAACAGTAATGGTATTGATAATGGTAATGGTAACAGTAATGGTATTGATAATGGTAGTGGTAATTACAATGGTAATGGTTATGGTAACAGTAACGATAATGGTAATGGTATTGATAATGGTAATGGCATAATGGTATTAGTAATTGGTAAGGGTTACGGTAGCAGTCATAGATAATGGTAATGTAACAGGATCGGTAATTGGAATCCAATTTGGTCGTTGATCACCAGTACACATGTTTTGACATAATTGTTCGACCGCTATGCAAGAAGGAAGCTGTTTATAACACAATTATCCATGCACCAATCCAAAGTAAAAACTGTTAATTGAAAATTTTAGAAAAATCCGACAGCATATTTACAAATCCAGACTATTTATTATCCAAGGATGAAACAGTTACGGCTTTATTGACAATCTAAAATGACACGTTTGTGAAAACGGTTTTCAAGATTAGTTATTCAATACAGTGCGTTCTGGCCGAGAATATAAAGCAGGAAGCCCTGAATGAATGAATGAATGAATGAATGAACTGACTATTTGGTAACTGAGACCTCTTGTATTCAAGCAGTCAGAGTAGCGTGTTTTGAAGCGTAAAAATTATGTAACAAGGAAACAAGCAAACACAAATAACTTAATACCATATTTCAAAATACATAAAAAGTTTGACTTCCATATCTTATAATACTTATTGATCTTATTAATGGTTTTTAATAACTTTTCAGGTTAATTTTAAAAAAATTTATTGTTGTACCGATGTTTTCAATTGAGTCAAGGTTATTGTAGCTTTTTAGGGAACTATTTTCACCTTGCACTTTTTTCTCTTAGTAAAGCTCAAAAAACTTCAATGCGGAGCAGTTTTGCTCACACAGAGCACTATCCCACAGTGTGAGAGCAACTCAATACCATATCAAACTTTTACTGTATTGATCTTTCGGTAACACGCGGAACTCTTCTTTGACCTCATTCCCTATGCCCATCGCATCGGTCATGACCACTTTTAGGACCTCTGGGCACGGTTTTCCGTGCTAGGACCTCCCAGCCGGCAAACATAATTACCGAAATTCCTTTAAAGTATTGCATGTAGCGGGGACGGAAGATCGCACAGTCAGTTATTCTCAATCGTCGATGAATCTTTCTGCTTTCAGTTGGCCGGTTCTTTTTCGGCATCTGATGTATTTCACTTTTTGTTTAAAAGCTAACGTATTTCCGCCGACGAAGCGCAAAGAGAGAAACACGATTATTTGGAGTCCATATATGAAGGGCTCAGTTTTTTTAATCAGTTTTATCATTATGCTGGTCGCGAAAATTCCCCGTCTTTACTTGTTTTTATGCTTAAAGTAGACAAACATGAACTGGGACGCAATTTCTGCTCTCTTCCCTGCCGCACCTGTTTAAGTATTTCTTGTTTTATTACTCTTGTATATTTATATTGACCAAGATAATAAACTAAACTTAACAGCAATAATAAACAAAACAAAATAAAGTAAATCGTAATGCTTCTAAATATACCATTCACCTCCCAGTTAGTAGAACTATTCTTTAATTGTTAATGTCGTTATCACTGTCGTTGTTAGAGTAATTTTACTATGGCTCTAACTTGACTATAAAATCCGCACTCACTTGGTGTAAAAAAGGCAATTTTTCGATGCTAATGTCAACGATAATGACAATGACAGTGGAGATTTTAAGTGTTATATTTTATCTCCCCGAACGGAATACTTGCTTGTTCATTAACAAATTTAATCCCTGTAAAATTGCAGTCATTCTGTTCGGTAACAGAATTTTGATGGTTAAGAAATAAAAATATCTATCAGCTCAAACAAATCAAGTTAGATTTCAAGCCGGTTTGGATTGCATTTGATTACACCAACTTGCAAATTTAAAGTACACTTTTTAACAACATGATCGCCTTCTTCAAACACGCCTTTCTAGCAAATTCCAGATACAAGTTTTTCAATGTAACTGAACGCCATCAGCATGTTAAAAGTTGATTTGGAATAAAACTAAATAAACCTATAATACAAACAATAGTTCAGAATCCAACAATTCTGTGACAGCCAAGGAAATTGGAAGAAAAATTCAATCCGACGAAGGGTGTTCGATTTTCTTGAATCAAGATATGATTACTTAGCGAAAGAAGAAGCATTCCATTTAACTTCAATAACATATTCATGAAAATGGAACAAAACTACAGTGACATGTGTATAGTTGTTAGAACTAACTGAGGTATTATTTTTAAAAATAATTCTAATTCTATTGCCGTCTTAGTTGAATGTTTGTAACAGGTATAAATCGGATTTCACTTGGCTCAACACCCTTAGTTCTGACGAATTAGCTGCTTAGCAAGCTTACTCACTTCTCGATCTGACGACAAATGCTCTGTCAACAGCTGAAAAGCCGTTCCTTGCTAATTAAAATAGCACTGTCAACTTTTTTTAAGCAGGAAAGAAACGGCGAACATTTCAGGTTGGTCTTAATTGATTTAACCTTGAACAAAAACATAAAATGTGTTCAGATGACTTCTTTAGTCTGGGTAAACGACAAATTGTTTTGTCAACAGCTGAAAGCCGAACCTTACTAAATAGCACTGTCTACTTTTTGAACAAGAAAACAAACGGCGACCAATTTAAGCTGGTCTCATTTAATTTAACCTTGGTCAAGATCATAATACACGAGAAAAACTTTTCCAGTCTCTATTTCCTATGGCTATGAAAATAACAGTGCGCCCCGGGAAATTGCCAAAAAAGTTACCGGATACAGTTAAAACTGCAAAATTCGCCTCCTTGACACTGTGTCAAATTGTCATGCAGAGCGGAAAAAACGAAAGTCCTAGCTGTAAAGCATCCTGTTTACAATGTACTAGCGCAGTTGCTTATATATGCTTCAAAGTTTCATTGTTCAGTTTTTCAGTTTTGCTAACTTTGCCCTTAACTCCTGGCAAAACACCAAACAACTACCATAGGTCCGCTGAGATCAAAGGATCATCTCTCCTAAAGAAGAAAGCTGTCTATTTCTTTAAAAAACACCTTCCTTCTTGTCTAAAAAGTTTGTGTAACTTAACGAGCTATAAGTTTTGCTTTACAACAGGAAGCCCACAAAAACGAGAAGAATGTTTTCTGCTCTGTCATTCCGCATACATACTTCTCGTACATGCTAGTAACAGAACAAAGTCCATTAGTTTATATTGCTAATACTGACACTGTTATTGTTTTTTGCTGCTGATTAACACAGTTTGATCTTAACAAATTTGCGGTTTCGTTCATACTTTCAAATGGAACTAAGGAAGGAACATCGTTTTTACCAAGTTTCCTAACAGGAAAACACCGAGTACAATCACTTTTCTCTCTAGTAATGGTGCAGTCTTATTTATCATTCCACAATTATTGCGACAAAACTAAAGTTAGCAGTTTAGTGTATTTGTTTTTCGGGCTTCAACTTTCGCCGGCTAAACTTTCGCTCCAGTTCGCTACTTAAGGTTGTGGCGTGCTCTTTGTCGGAGTGTTTATAAGACTGAGTTTCAAAACTAAATAGCTGATTAGAGTTGTTAATTAAAGTACCCATCGGTGCACAATACAAAGAAACTTGGAGAAAGATTGTGTTTAAGAGGAACAAACAATGTTGCACCTTGAAAGAACGAAACAACAAAACTGTGCAATACAAGCAGTGCCTCGGAAAGTGAGAATAGCTTTTCAGTCAATTACAGCAAATGAAAAGGAGTTTCAATTAGTTTATCGCAAGTAGGCCGTGCCAAGACACTCTCTTAAGTTTCAATATGCGGCAACCGACAAAATAAAAAGGTATCAATATACTGGTAGTCTTCACGACATCAGTGTCAAATCTTCCCATGTGTTTGATTAGAAAATAATGCAAGTATACATTTATAATAGTTTGAATACCGGATAAGCGATTTTTCAAAATTTCGCATACAGCGAGGGCCGCAATCAGGTTTGAAACAGTAGAATTCGGTATAAGACTCTCAAACTTATGAAGTTTTATCCCCACTGTATTTAAGTGATACTTGCCTGAAATGGCATCAGAAAAGTTATATCCTGCCCTACTAAGAATTCCTTGTTTCAATTTGTACTGTTACGACTATAAATGCCTGCTTGCCCGCTACTTTCAAGTCAGTATAAAATCTTTATTAGTTGTCACACGGCCGAATTGAAACTGAAAAAGAGTTTTTTCGACTGCACCAAATGAGAAACATACTCAATGTTCCAAGTGCCAATTCTAAAGGAAATTCACCTTGGAAAGTGCAAGCGGAGAACGGAAAGCACCTATCAATATATGATACATAGTCATGGTCAGTTCTTGGCAGAAGTTTTGCCGACTCTTTCTTCACTTTGGAGTCCTTAACCGCACCGAGGGATGCTTTCAGTTAACGAGTTTGTCAGAACTGAGAGAGTTTAGGATTAATCCAGTAAGCAGCATGTTTTGTCTTTTGATCATCTATGCCCGCAAATCTATCTTATCTTTGAAAGCATTTCTGCTAAATATCTTTGACCTTGGGTTCCTCGGCATGTTTTCGAGAAATTTCTGGCACACTGGTTCGAACAGGATGGCCGCAAAAGGACAAATTATGCAGCGACCGCGCTCTGTGTAATAACTGCTTGCGTCAGAGTTGCAAAAAATGGTGCGTGTCCTTTTTTCCTATAAACCTTTATTTCATAAGATACACTTGATTTATTGAAATTTGGAAATGTATTTAGTAACCAAAATAAGTCCAAACTAACGCACCAAGAAATAAATGTGGTGTTGAGATTCGACATCGAACCTACTTCAGTTATGTTACTGTTAGCTAGCCTAGCTCTGTACAACAGAACTATTTGCTTTCTGTTGGTCAAAATCAGTACAAATTAACCGGCGACCTTTATTTATGGTGCTAATGCGAGCGTGTTCTAGATCAGTTCTGTTCGTAGTGTTCAATCTTGGGCTTGGCAAGTGTGAAAGAGGTTCTTAAAATTAATATCTGTGAGTATGAGTATGAGCGCTTCCAGAAAGTAGGAAACCTGACTCACTCCGCTGCGCTGTTTCATTGTCAAGTCGGTCGGATATTGTATCAAAAGTGCAACCGATAACAAAGAATTCATCCGGCGGTATTAGACCTACAAGAATTACAATTCTCAAAATGAAAAAAATGCCATCGCTTAAATAACAAAAATAGCTGTTTTGTTGATATTTTTTGTGCCGTGTTGACAATTATTTGAATATTTCAGTTTAAAATTGATGTGATATTCTCGTTTTTGGAGATCCAAATATTTCAACAACTCAATAAGTTCGATTTTCTAGGGGAATACTTCAATGGACACTTCCTCTCCCGTCTCCCTCCCCCTTCATTTGGAAAAATCATGACGGTTTCGATTTCTCAAACAAGGCAAATATGAAATCAGCCGGTCAGGCAGCGCGGTATATTTCAACTTATCTTTACGGAGAAAACTGAAACTGAATCATACGTGTCGTTAACATAAAGAAAAGAGCAATGTTTGTTTGATATATCGTGAATATGTATACATAATATATATAAGTAGTTATATCATATATAATCTCAATTATGCTCCTAGCTAATGGCTATTTATTTAAAATGAGCTATTGTGGGTTGTAATTAGACGATGAACAATGCTGTGCTTTGTGCGCTATGGCCTATCTCTTCTATTCAAAGCAGCTTGGCTTTAGCTATCTCAGTATAACTGTGTTGCTTCTGTAAATATATTGTGTACAATAACGTGTTACTGATACAAAAGGAAGTCAGCAAAAAACCAATTGTTTCTGACAGCTTTTTTTCTGAGCTACGCAGGCACAGCTGGAACTTCTGTTTGCTGTGACTGCTAAGACGATTTTCAAAACTTAAGAGCTATTTAAATTGAAAAATAAACAACTGATAAACATTTTTTGTAGGCATTTCGGCTCACAAATAGAAGAATATTGGGAGGAGGCTGGTCATACCAAGCTGTTGAAATGTTCTGCCACCTTTAGCCGGAGAAGTAGTATTCGTTAACCGCATTGTTAAACCACGGGTCTATATTTATTTATTAGAATGACTTGAACATATACATTCAGTATGTATGGATGTTTATATCACACATGCAGCATTAAGCCATATACTTTGTACACAAATGCTTGTAAAATACATCAGTTTTGATAAGAAACGATAAACACCGTGTCACCTAGTCACCTACACCACATGAGACAAGCAAACAATTTACAACACTACGACTCAGTTTTGTCCATTTTGTAAGACTGTAAGGTGTACACGCAAAATAATTTGCAGATCGGGTTCTAAAGTCCAGTTACAGAGATACAGTACAACAAAGGAAAGCACTAGTTTATCGTCAGGGTCAGTCAAATTGTTCCATCTGGTTACGCTCCCATAATGTTGAGTCAGTAAGGTTAAGTAGCATTGAGATTTGTTACTCAGCTTCAGTTCAACGTTCCCTACGTGTAAACATACTCACATTGAAATATGATGTTTCTCTGATATTTGTCTGGAAGTTTGTGAGCCCTCAAATTCCGCGAATCACTGAATGTCCTTTACACCTTTTGTATTAAGTCTCTATATTTTTAAGTGATTGAGCCAGTTCACGTCTTCCTAAAATCGCTTTACAAGCCCAATCATGCGACAAATCGAAATTGTTTCAAGATCAAAGAATATTTAGAGGAGTGACGGTATAGCCTTAGTCACATGTGCCCTGCCTGTGTATTAACAAATCGTAGCGATAACTAGCTCACTAACCCACGCTCTTAAGAGAGCGATCTCTCGAGTTCAGTAATCACTTCCTTGTCAACCACGCACAACACAACACAACAGAAAAATGAATTCCGTTTTCCTAATATGTTCTTTGTCAAAGGCAGGAAGAGCTGTATGAAATGAAGTTTACATTTTTGATATCCGGTGCTTCTGAAGTTTCTGACGACTATCACAACATAAAGTCATTTAAGACAATGCCTCGTTTGTCACGCGAGTTTCACAAGTAATGCTGAAGATCTATATTTGGAAACTTATTATTAGTGCTAACAAGCTCGCGAACAAAGGTCATTTATCACAACAAGGGACTTTCCCGTTCATGATTCACTGACTTAGCTTCAAGTACTTGAACTGGAGCAAAAATGCAGTGAGTACAAAAGTCATGTTACCCGCCCTTTTGTAAAAAGAAGCTTAAAAAAGAATTCAAAGTTCGGATTCCCTATAGACGTCATAAGTTTATGAACATGTTAAAATGAATAATTTTAGACTTAAATTTCTGTCTAAAATCCATAAAAACCCGGTGCAATTAGAAGAACAATTAAAAAACATATTAAGGATAAAACTGCCAAAAACTAAGTGGTTCTTATAAACAAAAGCCTATGTGTCACGTACGTACGGCGCGTACGGCAGGAAAGTAAATGAGAAACAAGATTTATTTGCATTATTTTTTCTTAAATATGGGAACCGTTTTTATAAAAACATGAGGATGAAAAATACCCAGAATTTAAGAACATGCTGGCTAAAGTCATCCCCCAGGCTGAGAAAAAGCGAAAGAACTTAAATTGTGTACACTGCATAGGATCATAGAAATAATATATCTCTAGGCTAATGTTGCATAATGCATTATGACTCTTGACTAGTTCTTTGTTGCAGACCAAGGTAGCAGCCAATTTAATAAAAGAGAATTTGTGCATTCGCTTGATTCGTACAGAATAGAATATAGCAACTGCCGTCGGCACTCAGTAGTTACAACTGATTATATTGAGACCACTTTAAGAACATTTGAGGTTGAAACCCTTAAAATATTTAAGAATATTCAAACGCTTGCCAAGAATTAGACGTTCTTTTTAAAAAAGAAAGTAACAGTCCCTACAATACACTCGCTAGAAAATCGAAAATAAAAACTAAAAGTTTCAGATGCAAAATGGACTGTAAAGACAAACAGAAAATTTAGTCGCAAGATCGTTCCTGTATATAGTTTGGTGTTTTGCATAATTACAAGGTTTGTGGTGCCAAAGTCTCTTTAACAATTAACATTATTTCTAATCTTTTAGCTGAAAAATTTCTCAACTGCTGAAACTTAACTGTGTACATGTCACATGATATCAGACGTACGTTGGGTTGCACGATAAAGAGCATGCTGTTTCGTGATCAATTTCTTCTGCTTCAAGTTTACAACTCGAAATTTTGAGTTTACAAAGTCCGGCAAAGTATTTCAAGTTCACAAACTCGAAACGAAGTTTTAATTAAGTTTTAACTGATATTTTATATGTTTTAAAGGTTTTTTCTATCTCTACCCAATTAAAATTTTAAATTTTATCAAGCTCTGCATCTGTGTGCATCGAGCACGTGCACTATTCGGAACTAGTGAAAGCAACGCTTTTACAATACATACATACATACATACATACACACCCACCTACCAACCTTCATATACAAAACCTTAAACAAGCACAATCCAGTTTGATGCAGCCTTTTAAGACCAATAATTGTGACATACAGGCTTTGAATGTGTGTTTCGGTTAAGGAGTGGGATAAATTGTCACTTTGCGGTTTTGCAAAATGTTTTTCGCCCGAGGCTCGGTGAAGAGGAAATATGCAAACTATAAAGAAAGAATTGAAATAAGAAGTTTTCCTAGCTTCATGAACACCGGAATTTAACACTTCTGTATGTGCACTTTTACTCAAAAGTCAGGCGATACTTCAACGACTGACCCCCCACAACTGCAACAATTTCAGTTTTGTTCGGAAGTTCTGCAGTGTTATCATTTAGGAAACCAAGAGCCTTCCGACGAAACCATTACAGAAATGATAAATCATGTAAAAACAAATACGTAATAGACTTCTGGAAAACAACTTAAGACTGGAAATCTCTTTTAGGCTTAGCTTCATCAAACAAACTAAACAAGAGTTCTCTTCAGGACCATACCCGACTCAAACAGTTCACACATAATACGAAATAATATCTAGCCTTGAACAAGCAGAAATCGTTGTTTGTTAGTAAAAAGCAAGATATATTACAGAACTGTTGTTGAGAGAGAAAACAAGATTTGTACACTTTGTACTTTAAAGGAAGTAGAAGATGAATCGCAACTGATTTTCAATGGCACTGTAAGCTCATAGCTACTCAGTTTACATTATAGACAAAATGTTTTCAATAAAACCCGCCGTGTTGTACAAGCAGTTCCAATTTTGAAAGGGTGAAACAATTTCGTAAATTTTCAGCATTATTTTATGCTGAAACTACATTAGGTAACGTTTTGCAAAACGGAAGATACTATCTATCAAAAAGAGAAACCTTACCACTAAGTACTAGAAGTAAAATGGGTAGCTTGATTAATAAGGCCTTCACCGAATCTAGCTAGTAGAAAATAACACGCCATATCAATTAACCTTTGTTGAACAAACCACATGTTTAGCAAACTCGTCAACGCAGAAAAACTCGTCTTCTTAGTGGATTTACCTAACGCATGTTAATAAACTGCAACAGAATATCAGTTACTAGACTGTATTTGAATGTTTATCGTTAATTCACTGCATTGCTTGAAGGTTTAGTATTGATGGATAGACACATGACAATATAACTTTGGAAATGTTGTCCAAGTTCTCAAATAATAACTGAAGTATATTTCTTCCATTGTTTCTATAGTACAAGGAAATTGTAAAATCTCGTTCAATGTAAAGCGTAGTACAATTGGTAAAAGAATAAGAACTAATAAAGGTTAGTTCATATACAATTTGTGAAGGGAACAAAAGACAGATTGTAAGACTTTGATTTGGAAATTTATTTTTACCATGATATTGATACTGAAAAAACAGGCAAATATGCAATTTCAGTTTATACTGCACTATATCGTGAGTTCTTGGTTAGCATGTTACGACACAAAAAGATTATACAATCAAAAGTATATAGATCTTGTGACGTTGTCTATTTGACATATCTAAGAGTTCTGTTCTTAATTAAGGCTTTCTGCTAAAAGCAAAGGGGCTTTGGTTTAGAGTTCTGGATTGCCTCTTAAACCTCAAACATGTGCCGCTGGCGTGCTGACTGGCCGCGTAAGTCAACAAAAACTGCGCGTGTAGTCATTGTAATAAAGTGTTTGTTAAGATAAACATTTGAAAAAGCTTAATTTAGTTTGATCTGTTGTTTGAAGCCATAGTTTACTATATATAAAAAATTATAAAATGTCTGAGTGTGCTGCCTAGCTCGATTAGCTTACATAGTTATTCTAGGCAGCCAAACACCGTACTTCTGCACTACATTTCATAGTCTTGCTTCCTGTAAATGATTGGTGTTTAAATAAAAGTTGCTATTGTTGCCGTTGTTGCAACGCCAAATAAGATGTCTTGGATGTTTAGTTTCGCTAGCAACTTTATACTTTTAACGGCCATGTTAATCTAACAATTAAACTGTCTCAGACACAAAATAAGTCCGCATACACTTTCGTTTATGAACGTTTGTCACGATTGTGCGTATTATTTATGCTACGAAAAATAGTTGTGCTCTGACATTTTGCTAAATCGTGTATTTTTATGCCTCTTTACTTTCAGAAACACTTAAATTTCGATTCCTAGCTGATTAAAGTTTAGTTGTAATGTTACGTCAATACAAACAAACAACTAATACTTTTTAAAAACAATAGTACAATTACTTAAAATATAAAACGAGTATATGGTGGCCTGAACACGCTTTTAAAATACTCACAACAAATAACAACAACCTTTGCCAGATGTTCAGTCATGATTATGGAAGTCCTTCTGTGTAAGTGAATTAATTCATGGTTGCTGTTGAGTTCAAACAGCCATTTTGTTTTTGTAAGATGACTCCCGCTTATAACAACGTCTTTCAAGAGAATTTTTAGTATGTCAAATAGCTGTTAGAGGTTATTAAAAGTTTGATGAACTTTTACAGCCAAAACGTTCGCGCAAAAAACCGTTTAGAAATATAGTAGATAGGTATTAAACTTTTTAAAAGTAATACTAGTTTTAATTATTTAAGATACAAATTTAGGTTAAACTCACCAAGGCAAGACTGTAGAACGAGAATTGGTTCTTGTCAAAAAGCGTGTCTATCTTTGTATTTCCTGCTTTAGTCAGTGTTACTTGAAGTTCTCTCTTGACCATCTAAAGTTTGTGATGTTACGACTGAGGGGAACTCAATACCCAACCAACCAACAAATTAACCAATCTACCATCTAACTAACTAACTGACCGCTTATAAATAAAACGGCCTTGAATTGAGTTACGTTTGAACTTATATATGACTGACAGGTGTCAATAAAGTCAAAATTATCTATTCAGTAACAAGTCTTCCGGACAACGACGGCCGCGTCTCGCTCGCTCATTGTAGTTTAGTTAACTGTTTTGCAGAAAAATATATCGCTTTGCTGCTGATAAAAAAAAACTTAGCAAGAGAAATAGACGAAGGAGAAGAAATTGTCTTGATACCTAATAATATTAACAATAATGGTTTTATTGATGACTTGAGGCAAACCGGTTAAATCGATGAAACCCAAGATTCAAGAACCTTTGAAACGTTTTTAATGGTCTTATATTCGGAAGGGGAATACATTTGGAGGGGAATTCGCGTTTCAAATTAGTTAGACTTATACTAAATGATTGCATTTTTCGTCTCATCTCGTGAATCTTAAAATGATAGTAGACATAAACTAATAGGTTGAATGGCCGTTCTTTTAATACCGGCAATAGTTATGGCTGCAAAGTTGATTTGCATTCCTTAAATTTGTTTCAAGATGCATCATCATTTCTTTCTCCGAATGTAGACTTATGCCCTTATATACATGTGTATTCGGGACTTTATGGTACGATATAGAAAAAAGGTACGTATATAGGGGAAAATACCATGTGTTTGGTTTAGAGTTTTCCTCTTTAAACTTGAAATACGCTGGTTGTCTATGTGTCAACATTTACCTACATTGTTTTTGATTTATTATTTGACCTTTTAAGGAAGTCAAACTTATCACTACCTAACTAACTAACTAGCTCACTTACTCACTCACTTACTTACTTACTCACTCATTCACTACTAACTCTCTCACTCACTCATGCACTCACTTATTTACTCACTCACTCGCTAGCTAACACACTCACTTACTCACTCACTCACTTACTCACTCACCCACTAACTCACTCACTCACTCACTAACTAACTACTAACTCACTTACTCACTCACTCACTCACTTATTTACTCACTCACTCACTCATTAAGTCACTCACTCACTCACTCACTAACTCACTCACTCACTAACTCACTCACTAACTAACTAACTACCAACTCACTCACTCACTCACTCACTAACTAACTACTAACTCACTCACTCACTCACTCACTTATTTACTCACTCACTCACTCATTAAGTCACTCACTCACTCACTCACTAACTCACTCACTCACTAACTCACTCACTAACTAACTACCAGCTCACTTACTCACTCACTCACTCACTCACTCACTAAGTCACTCACTCACTCACTAAGTCACTTACTCACTGATTCATTAACTAACTGTAAATAACTAACTAACTAATGACTCTACCAACTTGCAAACAATATAACTAACTAATCAACTGACCAATCAGCCAATCAACCAACCAAATAACTATTTAACTAACTAACTAACTAACTAACTAGGTAATAGACTTAAATAACTCAGTAAATAACTGACTGACTGAATACTAAACAGACTAATTGACTGACTGGTGACCAACCGATCTAACTAACTACATATAACTAGCTAACTAACCAACTAAC